>AJFK01000860.1:0-13259 GCA_000467715.1 Hysterium pulicare CBS 123377
CGACGACCAGGTCGAAGGTCTGCTTGCCGTGGGATCCAAAGTCGAGCTCGATTTCAGTGTGCTTCGATGCAGTGGAGCTGGTAGCCGAGAGGAGCTTGTGGTCCCACTTGATCCGATCGGCGGGGATATGAGAGAAGAGGAGCTTAGTGAGTGCGTGGCGGGAGATCTCAGGGCGCTGGCTCAGCTCGCCTTCGTCCGAGTGGAGGATATTGCCATTCTTGTCCGAAACCTTCTGCGCCTCGCTGCACTCACCGGTGAGCTGGAGAAATTCGTCAAATAGGCCGCACTCCTTGATGGCAGCGATGCCGGATTCTTCGTGGAGATCGAGCATTCCAGAAGGCTTGGCCAGGTCCTCGTCGGTGGGCTTCTGACGAAGCTCGAAGATGGTGAAGGGGATGCCGCGCTTGTGGAGAAGGAGACCTGTGGTCAGTCCGGCGGGACCACCGCCGATAATGGCGATTTTGGGTTGAGAGGAAGACATCTGTTCGAGTTGCACTGTGTCTATGAGGGAGAATTCATGAGGAGCTTGCTTGATTGAAGGAGAAGCAAATATACGAGATTGAGTTACAAAGACCAAGAACGATGTCTATAGCCAGAAATGGTTTGCCTAGCAGGCAGCCTTGCAGCCTTTTTGTGTTGGGTAGATTGAATAGAGTGCTTTTTGAGAGAACGCTTGATGATTGTTGAGGCTGAGTCTGAATGTACATCTAATGCTGAGGAGAATGGAATCGATGATATTTGACTAAGGAGAAATGCAGCGATACTTATATCTAAGTCTAGCCTCCAGCGGCGTTCTTTCTGGTCCGGCCCTGAATGATAATGGCCTTTGGACTCCAGCTGGAATGTGAGACTGGGGCCGAAGGAGATCGTCGGTCAATAGTAAAGCCCGAGTCAGTCCCGACTCCCCGAGCATTTCACAGCTAAAAGCTACAAGAAGCGCCATTGCGATCGAGGATTCGGTCTTAGGAGAAGTTCGATATCTCCGCAGTCTTCCAGAGTACAGGGTTATGATGAGGAAATTGATGGCAGCTATTCTAGCGTCGCGCTTTTCTATGACCCGAATGATGCGGCGTAGTGGACGCTCCTTGAGGTCCGAGCTTTTTCTACGCGAGGAAGCTTTACAAGCCTGGACAGACGTCCATTGACATTATATCTTGGTGAACGGCTCAAGTCTCGTATTTCCCATCTTCACATGCTCTGAGCCTTTGCCACCGTCTGCGCAATTCATTCCTCAGCAACGTGACTGACAAGACACAGTCTCCCCATCTACTGCGGGGGCGGCATTTTGAGATCTGTAGTCGCGATACGCGATATCGAAGTTGAGACAGGAGCCGTAGTAAAACCAGAATGTCTAAGAGAGTCAGGCTTCAGCAAGAAAGGAGCTGCGAGAGAAGAGCGGAAGCTATACCGACGTCCTACGAACAAACGGGAGAGAGGGCCTCTCGTTCTCCTCAAAGTCGCCTTGTCGTCTACAAATGCATAACCCCAAAGGAGTAACAGACCCTAAACTTCATTCCTCTCAAGATTGCCTTGTGGCCTACGTTCAAGATTCCGTCAATAGTTAGATTGTGTAATGTTAGATTGTCAATTCATAGATAAAGATATCGTTGATGACAGTATCACGTGAGTTGCCACATCAGGGTGGCTGGTGTCCTAGGTCCGAAGAGTATTTCCGGGAGCGTTCAATGATATCGTCTAAGACTCCACATCATTCTCTACCTCTCTCTTGTATAGTACCCTCTTTCCGTCTTTTATTATCGTTACGATGAAAGCTGACCCTCAACAGGAATTGAAGTGCGATGATGGATGGTGTTGAGATGTCAGAACTGCTCAAGAATATGACCCCGAAATAACCACTACCCGGACTTTCTTCATGAGCCGCTTTCCATAAAAGCAATCGAAAAAGGCTATCGCAAATTGCGGTCGGACGCTGCAATCGGAAACTGCAGTGGAAAAAGACATCAAGCAAGCTAGACTAACTTAGAATTATAGAAATAGATAGAAGGAAAAAAGAATAATAAGGAGAAGCAAAAGAGATTATGCACTTATTTGCGCAAAATAGAGGTGTAGAGGTAGACTCCACGGCTGTACACGCCTGAATGAATGCTGTTCTATTTGCGAGATTCTCAATAGTCTCAAGGATGGCAACATGCTTTAACGCCTTGCACCGAGCTCGAATCGGCTTTGAAGGCTGGCGATAAAGACAGTTGTAGGCGGGTACCCATCCTCAGAGAACCTTAGGTCCACGTCGTGGTGGCGGGTCACGTGCTAGGGTGTTTCTTGGCAGGCGTGTTTCCGTGCACCTGCGGGGCTGAGCTCGTCACCTCAACTTCTCCTCCTTCAACACACCATCTTCTAATCCTCCACCATCAACATCACAACCCAGCCTGATCCCCTTTTTCGTATCTCCATATCTGCTCCCCTCCCTCAGATGGACCTTGCGAGAGCCGAGTTTCCCTCTCCAGACATTCCCGCTCGTGAGGAGACAATCGACCGTCAAATCCTCATCTGCCACCCCGCCTACGCCAATGCTCACAACGTCCTCCTCAAGCTCTTCGCCCCAGATTCATCGACGGGTATTGGCTTGTATGCTCGTTACGCGCTAGATGCCTGTGGCATCATCGCTGGAAATCGTCAGGGATGGTTGTCCGAGCGGCAAGACTTTCGTGAAGCAGATCAGGAAGAAAACAAGGTCGCTCCTGACAGCATCCTCACAAAGGATCTGTACTACTTCCACCTACGTCCTCTACAGAGTGACATCGATGCTGGTGATGCCGACCTTCCGTACCCGATTGTACCCACCTTCCAGGAATGGGTATTTCCGCATCGTCAACTCCCCGATCTATGGAAACGAATAGTTTTGCCAGCATACAATCAAAGCTCCGCAAAATCAAATACTAGCATCGCTCTTGCAGTTCGAGATGAGTCTTGTCGGGTGACAGGGTGCAAAGAGGAAACACAGGCCGCACATCTGTGTCCGCAAAAAGAAACTGGTTGGTGGTTGGTCAATGAAATGTCCAGATACAACATAGGCTCTGGAAACACTACAGATAACCTTTCGAACGTCTTCCTCCTTCGGCGCGACCTGCATATCACCTTTGACAGGCCAAAGTTCGTTTTCGTCCCAAAGCCTGCGGGGGATTCCCCCCCAAAGCTCGTGATACACGTCTTAGAACCGTCAGACGAACTGGAGGCACTTTATCATAACTGCGAGTTGAAATTGCTGCGCGCAAAGGTTGAGACCGTCTTTTCTCGATTCGCGTGGGTTATTTTCCCACTCCTCGATAGCTTCTTAACCTGCGGGACACGACGACGACTTCGTCTGGCTACCGGCGAAGCGAAATACTTCGATGGCGCCGAATGCCTTCAATTTTCCAAAGCCCACAACCCGGCAAACAAGAACAAGCGTGCGCGTAACACCCAATCAGCAACGAACGGAGGCGCAGCAGATGATGAAGCGCCGCCGCAAAAACGACATCAACGCGCGTATTCAATGTCACAATTGGAGCGAAGCTCGGACTCTCACGTCCCCGTCTCCATCAAAAGCACACCACCTACATCCGCCCATTCTTCACCTCCATCCACGGATCCTTCGCTTGCATCTGCGGGACCGGATACCACCGAACAACATCCACCTGCATCCGCCGCCGCCGCTCCTCCTCCCGGCGTATCTTCAACTTCCGCTCTTGCAAAACTTGCAAGCGAATGGATCGAGCGCGAGCGTCAACGTTCCGACAGGAATAACAAATGGGCAGAAGATCAGGCATGGGCAGCTGAGGTCTATAAGGGGGAAATCTCACTTGATGCTAAATCGGCAAGGAGGTTTTACGAGATTTGTGGCGTTGAGTTCGCTGACGCAGGTGACTTGAGTGCGTGATGGACAGGGAATGGTATACAATGACTGTGTGATGGTACACTAGTGAAATTAGAGTGGTGGGCGGAGATGTCATGTGTGTGGTTGGTCCAGCTGTGTCTTGCATATGAGATATGTTGGATACACGAGGCTCGAAAAGTACTGGTTTTGGGGATATGGTTGGAGATGAGCGAGCTGTGGTGTCTTTTCCTTCTCCTGCATCGGCTCGGCGTTTCCTGGATATACCCCCCTGCTTATGGATAAAACTAGAGAGTGGTAGATAGAGATATTGGTTCTAAACTATACAAATATCAACGAAGCTACAATTCTTGAGGACGTCCACTTCTGCATCATCAATCAATTCATTTTTTGGTTCTCGCTATCTCCCGGAAAGGCCATCAACTCTCAACACCCTCCCCCTTCACATCACTTTTGAAATTCCTAGAACCAATCGGCTCGATTGGCGCGACACCCACAAGATACTTTCAGCTGCCATCGTTGTGGATTCTAACTTTCAATCAATGATCATCGTCAGGCTCAATTTATTTATCTAAGAATGACACATCTGATCCCTTGATGTTGGGTGAAGAACGGCTTGATAGCCCATGGAGTTCATATCTCGCCTCTTAACACGCCTATGGACTGGTATATGACTGCCCGTTCGCGTCGAGGATTTGAGAGCGTAGAAGACTATTATACCCTTCTCCACCAACCTTAACATCAATATCAATATCCAGAAATGGGGCTATGCCTATGAGAGAATCCCATCTCTCCGTTCATCGAAGTTTTCGATTACAAGACTGGAGGCTCTGCTTCCTGGAAGGAATTCTTTGTTTGATACTCAAAGGAATTGTTGATTTCTATCTGAGAACCTGAGCCCCTTGAAGGAATTTTACAGTATATGGGGGAAAGTGAGCTTGGTTTTGGACTCGGAAGCGATGCTTTCGAGAGTGAATTCATCTTCTTTCCTCCTCAGACTATTTATTTAGGCTCAGTATCAACGCTTCCGAGAGCGATTTCCTTTCCCTAGCTCCATCAAATTCTTAATTTTAGCCTCAGAAGCAATGCTTCCGAGAACGCAGGTAGGTCGCATCAGTTCTCGGACAACGTTCGCAACCATTCCCGATAACATACTATTGAAATCCTATGGAGGACTCCACTATCCAGCGTCTAATTCGCGGGAAGCAACTTCACGGAACATTGAACCACCATCTAGCGGCATCGAGGAAGCGTCGAGGAGCGTCGAGCTAGCGTTATGCGGCTGTGCCGCGTGATTTTTAATATACAAGAAGACAAACCCCGTCTCATTTAAGTACATATCTAGGTACTCTGATCTCCTTCATTTTGTGGTGCTTCGATCGCTATATAGGCTTTCAGTTAGTTGCAAGGGTTATATAGAATCATCTGTACGCGTAGGACTCACGAAGCACTCATGATGCCGGAAGTTCGGCAACTCACCTATTTCTTGAGGGCCTTGGTAGTTCGTGAGCTTTACTTCTTGACAACTTCTATTACAGTAACCATATTTGAAGGTATGCATGTGAGAAGCAGCGGTGCTAGCAATGGTCAAATCAATGTTCCTTTTTTCCAGTAGGAATGGAAAGGGGGGAAAACGAAGCTGCTGAACAAGTAACGGTTATAATGAGACCGTAATCCTTTCTCAACTCACTTTAGTTATATCTTCATCGTCTTCTTACTGAATCAGTGTAAGCCTAAATTTAGCCTATGAGAAGACGTTGCAGGATTTGAAAGTATAGTATTCCTCGCGTTCATTGATCCCCTTGGTTCATCTCAGAGAGGGTGTTAGATCCGAGGAATTCCGCGCAAACTAAAACCTAGGTACGCCATAATATACCTCACCTAGCGAAACTATTCAAACTCTTCCAGAACCTTTGGAGTGCCAGCGAAATTCAGCTCCTCCATCCTTTCTTGCCACAGATTTTCTCTAACTCCCTTACCCTCGGACGTATAACAGATCTTCGGGTACCTGCTCATGTAAGCACGCTCCCCTTCCCAGCGTTAACATGATAAGGACAGGGGACACAACTTACGATGTGATCGCCCAGTCACTTATAAGGGCGCCGTGGCTCTCCTTGGCTTGAGCCACGACCCCATGAACATACGTGCTGGCGCCGACAGCCAATGTCCGCGCGAGGAAAAACCGAACCAACTCGACCAGCTTCAGTTAAATCAGGGGGACTCCATGGAAGAACGCCGTGCCCCTGGTCATGCCTGGGTTCACCATTTTGACCAGGACCTCATCGGAGCTGACGAGCTCGGCGAGCTTGGAGACGAAGAGTATGACCAGCAGCTTCGACTTGCTGTACCAGGGTAACTGCTGAACGCCTTGGGATTATCTAATTGCTACAATACCAGGCCCGCTGTCTCGATGTCTGCCCCATAGCCCGCGTCCGACACCACGAAAGTGAGCACCGGGGCCTTCGAGGCGCCGGAAATCCTCTTAGCCTGAGAATAGGGAGGAGTAGAATCGCGAGCAGCGCCGTCGAGAGATAATTTACCTGCATCGTGATCTCGTGCTTCGTGGCGGGCACAAGAGTATACTGCGAGTTCATTATCCCGACGTTCAGGATCGCGATGTCGATCCGCGGCAAGGTCGCACACTGGTCTACGAAAGCACGAATCGAGTCGTATGATTCCAGGTCGACAATCCAGACGGAGATGGTGGCAGCGGGGAATGCGGTGCGAAGTTGAGCCGCCGCCGCGTCGCCTTTGGCTTGTGAGCGTACCCCCATGACGAGGCGAGAGAGTCCGAGTTGGAGGAGCTGCCAGGAAGCTTCTAGTCCTAGGCCGACGTTGCTCCCCGTGACAATGGCGACTTGATTGGTGAGCTGGATGTCGGTCGGCAAGGGCTTAGGGCGTGTAAACTGGTGTCGTAAGAGGCTGAACATGGTCGCCTCGAAGGAAGCTTGACGTTCGAGCTTCGTTGACATGATAGCGAGTTGCTCCAGGAGGTTGGCGCTGGCAGGGTCCTGGTTGGTATAGATTTAGGGGCAGTTCTAGACTAGCAAAATACAGGAATCTTGCACATAGGTTGCTCTCCAGTTACATAGTCTGGACATCACGGATTTGAACGACCTACGCTGAAAGGTATATGTGACATCCTTTCTGGGAGCGGCTCGGAGTCGGCCAAGTCGGCTGCTTATAAAATTTAAATTCCTAAACGAAAACTCGACTCGGAGACGGCTAGACTAATTGAGCCGGCAGCTTCAGTCCATCGCCGGAACTTAGAGGTGCTGAAATCAAGATCGGATAATATTGATGCAAAGAGATTATATCGACATGACTCGGGTAAGATTTGGCAAGATGATGTCAACCTTCTGCGCGGCAATAAGTCTTAACTAAGGTATAACTAGTCGACTTCCCTTTGGTATCAACCTAGTCTATATCAATCAAAACGACGTGAAAGAAAAGAATTAGCAACTTCAGCTAAATGGCAGTGTGTACTGAAAGGCTGCACTTACAATTGCCTCATTGTCCGAAGAAAACGGTTCATCCAGGTGAGCATTCCGAACACTCTACCTCCTCGCCCAAACCATGGTCGCTACCCGATGCGATCAAGCTCTCAACCCCACCTCATCTCTATCCCTCTCTTATTTCTGCTGAAGAGGATCGCTGTTTGCAATCCCTAATACTCTTAGTCTCATTGAGAAAAGTAGGTCATCCGTCACAGGCCCCTGAAAATGTCAAGGGTGTCACCTACTCGTTGGCCTCCTCAGGGTGTTGACGTGCCCTGAACTCTGCTTCTCAGTTGTTCGCTGCCTCATCGCATACTCAATTTGTTCACTGCTGCCACTGAGTTCGTGAACTTGGGTAGTAGCCCGCACTCCACCGATACCTTCAGTATGTTTTGATACGACAGACCCGCTGTTGGACTGGCGAGGGCTAAGCAGCTTACCCTCATCCTGCTGTAGTTTTCTTTTGGTGACGAATTTTCGGAAGGTCTCAAGGAGTTTCTGAGCAGCCATTTCTTGTTAGCGTGTAAGCTTGGTCTTTGCTTCTTCTTCAACTTCTGCTTTGGTCTTGCTGAACCGTCGCAGAACTACCGGTACGCTGCAACCGTAGAGGATCACTATCAAATCTCCCTTTCTAGCGTGTTTGGGAACCAACCCAAGTTTCTTGTCGTTAGTGCGCACCAGCCGCCGGTTCCATATGACTGATTGGACCCTTTCGAGAACATCGCTCACCGCCTGGCAGTCTGGGTGATCAATTTCATCTTGCGTGTCGAATGTGTCGCCTTGCACATGTGACTCCAGCGCATGGTTCATCAGCCTAGGATAATGTCTTGGAGGATTGCCAGTCTTCCCTCGGTCTGCCACTAACGTTCCCCAATCCTCATCGGGGAGCTGTTTCCATTGCTCGCCCTCATGGCGGCCGAGATGAGCCCAGTCTTTCGGAATGTTTCCCTTCTGTGAGGCAGCCCTGAGGTTCTGCACTTTATTGACGATGAATCCTTCGACAAACATGCTGTGATAGTGAATACTATTCAAGTTCTCATATTTGCTGAATCTTGTGATCCCTTGTTCGAAACGTAAAGCTTTTGTAACATGTATGGTTCCCGCTGCATTGTAGTTCCTCTGAGGGGGGAGCTAAACTAGAGTACCTGGATTCTTTCGCACCATACGTTTGGACTTTGGCTCTAGACCATATGCAGCACCTGTTATGCTCAATATCCAAGAGGGTAGACTGTCTCTGCCTAGGCCATCACCACTTTTCGAAACCGTACTGTCAAAAACGGCGCGCCATGGAATGTCACCGTCGACATGGAGACCTTGCGAGCCCGGGGATGGGGTCCAAGGACGGCCAATGATGTCAAGTGCCTGGTCTTCTCTGATTGAAATATTGCAAATTCAACGAAGTCAACGAAGACATCAGACACCGGTTGATCGTAATTGACATAATAAGATTTTGCCACAATCTTCTGAGATAGTCGTTCGATGAATTTCTCCTGAATATTTATCTTGTATGAAGCGACCATGCTTCGCATGTTTGCGTGCGAGGTTCGCGGCATGGTATCCCTGGCAATAGCCAGAACAGCATAGATTGTGTCCCTTGGTTCGCTGGCATTGAATGCTGTGAAGGTCGAAACTAGCTGTTCGAGACTGAGCAATGCGACTTTCTCATGATCCGCTCGGCGCCGGAAGAGATCGTTGGTCACTTCAACTAGTCGTGTGGCGCTTAGAGCTGGGACATAGCCGAAGTATCTTGGCTTGAACCCGTACTTTTTCTTTCCCATGATGATCGCCCTTGATATGATTTGCTTCTCAACTTCCGCATCATTAAATAAGGAGACGGTGTCGGCGAAGTCGAGCCAATTGATGTGATGGGGACCGCATAGTATGACCGCATCCCTGGCGAGAGCAATCTCTTGTACAACCCATCGTCTGCTGAAACATTCTCATTTCATCATTTCGACCATGTTGTTCCAATCTTCGTGTTGGTTTTCATCTCTCACAAGATGATCAAAATGCTTCAGCGCCAAAACTTGGGTGTCAATGAACCTCGACCATTTCCCTAACGGCCTCCTCCTCGAGTACCTTGAAGTCATTCTGCAAATATCAATAATTAAGGGTTTCTGCTAAGAAAATACGATAGTTTAAACGGTGTCAGAGAGGACCGTGACATTTATGTTATTGCTCAACGGCAGCCAAGACCGCACCTACTTTCACTATCGCAGCCGGCACAGTGGTCTACTTTATGATGAGCGTAATAGTGCGAACGGTAGCCATCTTATTGCTTGGTGTCGTCGAGATGACTATCGAAACCATTATATTCCGCCTAGTCTTCCATCTCCTCGCTAAATACCTGGAGTCTGGACGGAACTATTCAGTCGCTACAGACTGGTTCAATTCTAGTTCAACTTCAGACGTGTCCAGAAACCGGCTTTGGAACGTATGGCTCTTCCAAATACTTCACCTCATCTTCAGTCAACGTTATGTCCCGGACTGCACACGCTTCCTCCAGCCTCTCGATACTGCTGTTGTTCAAGCCGACGATAGGGATGCAACCCTTTTCTCTGATCCACGCCAGTGCAACTTGGCTCATCTTCCAGCCCTTCTTGCCAGCCACCTCTTGAACTCGTTTGATAATACTCTTGTCCGCTTCTGTAAGCCCACCGCTCATGGCAACAACCGTCTTCGACCTAGCCGACTCGACTTCTAATGGCTTTGCAAGGCAACCTGAGAATAACGGCGACCAAGGGATCAACCCTACACCAGTCTCGTTACAGAACTTGTTCATCTCCCTCTCCTCTTCTCTGTAACATAAATTGTATTGGTTCTGCATGCTCACGAATTTTGTCCAGCCATTTTTCTCGGCAACGAATTGCATGCGAGCAAACTGGTACGTCCACATGGAGCTTGCACCAATGTAGTGGACTTTGCCAGCCTGAACGAGGTCATGGAGAGCTTTCATAGTCTCTTCCGGAGAAACAGAGGGGTCGTATCTGTGGATCTGGAGAAGGTCGACATAGTCGGTTCCAAGCCGTTTGAGTGAGGCATCGACGGCTTTGAAGATGGCGCCGCGTGACAAACCTGCTCAACCGAATACGATTAGCTAAGTACCTTTGAAACGACCGGTGATATTGACATGGATCTACTCACCTCCTTGGTTGACATAGTCTTTGCTCTTTTGCATCTGTGCCTCAAACATCCAGTTGAAAATGCCAGGCTCCTCTGGGACTGTTCCAAAACACTTGGCCAATATAGTTAGCTTGTGTCGTGGTATGTTGAACTTCTGTATCGCTTTTCCAATGATCTCCTCATTGATGCCGCTTGAGTAAACGTTGGCGGTATCTCAGGTGGAGAGACCTATAGTTGATTCAATTACCGATCTTCGTGTCATGGGCAGTTCTCACTTACCCCTGTCCCAGGCAGCTTTCAATACTCCCAACGCTTCTTCTTCCTCCATCACCCAATCCATCCACTCCTTGCTGCCGATATCCATGGTACCGAGGATTGGCACAGAAACTCGGAGCCCTGAGGAGCCCAGCTGGACATAGTCGACTTTTGTGGCATCCACACTGCTTTGTAGGGAGGCGGGAATGGGTAGCGCAGACATATTTATGGAGGAAGTTTCCGAATCGAAAGTCTGTAAGTATTTACGGAGTTTTGATGTTGTCGATATATTCGCATACATTCCAGCCTGATTATATAGGCAAATCAGTGCACCTGCGAATCGGCATCGGCTCATTCAACGGACGAATTTGAATGATTTCGAATAAGCAATTGCCAGTATTTGACGGAGTAACACATCTCGAGAGTATTTCCCAAGAAGGCTAGATGCAGCACTGTGGCTTTATTCAATTCGTTGAAGGCACCAAGTAAGCTGCATGCACATCACTACCAAAGAAGCAAGCCGAATAGCAATCCGCAGTATTCCATTCAGCACTGCCCGTGAACACAGCTTGTGGTATCCATGCGTCAGCGAAGCCTCATATATCGAAGGCTTGCCGTATCGAGCTTAGTACACACTCAAAGCTGCTAACCCGATCAGTCGATACTCGCGAACCTAAAATGCTTTGTCAAGTCCGCAAACTCCACCCCCGACGACCTACGGCCGCTGAAGAATCCTTTCAAGTTGAGATTCAATTTCGTTAACTTTTGTCCAATCTGAGTGACTAAGTCATCCACACATCGTGCAGAAAAGCTTGACGGTCGCTTCCAACCCCTTTGCTCGTATGCACGCGAATCCTTGGCTGAGAAATCGTAGCATTTGTTAAGGATATCAAGTGTCCGGCCGCACTAAAAGCTTCAGCAAAAACCAGGACCGGTTCGGCAAGTCCGTGCTCTTCTGCCGAGAATTCAAATACAGTTTCGAATGACTGACGCTTCTTCGCTCCCAGAAATCGTGAACCTTCACCTCGCAATGCGTAGAATCGCCACAAGGCTGTTTCCGTATCTCCGTTCCAAGATACATGTACTTGTGTCGTCCCTTCAGAGTTCGCAGGCCGTAGCCGTTGCACGCTACTTTGCAGGGCGCGGGAATGGGCTTCCTTCACCACGGGAACAGGATGAATGAGAGGTTAAGAGGTTGCAGTATAAAGGACCAACGTCCCTTTTCCATGAGATCAAATCAGACTTCAAGGAGTATTTTGAGTTTTTGAGAGAGGTGGCGGGGACAGGAGGGGATGGGGCTGAGTTGCCGCCTTGGAGCGACGATTGGCCGGTTCTGGAGTTTGGAGTTCTAGCTCTGAAGGATAAGTATTGGAAGGAATTGAAAGAGAGATATATAGAGAATGGAAAGCGAAAGATGCTACAGGCAAAGCTATAAACATAGCTTAGGTAGCTACTGAATGTTAGTTTTGGCAAGGCTCCCTAAGCCAGCCTATCTCGTACTTGCATTGACCGAGGACCATTCTCTTTCACGTATCCGGTAGTACCGCTTACGTACCTCTAAGGATAGCAATTTGAGATATCATACCCTCTTATTCAGATTTTGGCCTGTTTTATCAGTTTCTTCGTTGATAAAGATGGCAGGGATATACTCTTAGCTCGATATGTCAATGGTGAGATGACATGATAGTTACCTGGCTCATGTGACGACTGGTTTAAGAATTCTTTCTTGAAGCGGAGATCATGCAATGCGCATGGATATCTTGAGACCAAGGCAGATGCAGTCCAAAGCATGTTTCTCACGGGGAGAATGTTGACGACTACGCGATAGTATAGTTCTTATTTAGTGGAGTGTATAGAGTACTATCTACTATTCAGAAGATGAAATTTTAGTATTAGAATAAAGGACGCATGAGAGTTGAAAGTGGATGGATACCACCCAGGTAAGGTACTTCAGCACTCGCCCACTACAAAGGCAGGAAGGCGTATCCACGAACTCCAAAGTCTCCTGAATCAATTAGGCCTAGACTTTGCTATTATTAGGCCAGACCAGCCACACCATCACCCACTTACTGAATAGGTTCCTGAGGCAGTAACTTTGTAATAGCTGTGAACACTATAAGTAAGTAGCTACAAGTCCAGAAACAGCACAGTTGAGCGATTTTCGAATTAATCCAGAACTATGGACTCTGTGGCTAGGCTTCCAGCCACATGGACGGGAAATGCACCCTTATCTACGACAACATTCTGATTGGGTAGAGTCAAATGTATGTGACCCAATCATAATATAATTTCATTACAGCTTCTTGGCTAATCGAATCTAGTTGAGACCATCCTTCGAAGACTGCCTTGCAAGCCACCTCCGATCCCTTCATCTCCCATCATCCACTAGCCAAAACGTAACTGGTGAAAAATGCTGTTCACGAGATTTCCCCATAACTAACTCTACAGTAATCGAAAGGCTCGCGAGCATTGAAAGCACTGCTGGCATTGCTAGCCCTACGGGTTTTGCTTCACAATGAATCAAGGTTGTTTTAGTATAATTAATTATAGTA
>AJFK01000863.1:0-47156 GCA_000467715.1 Hysterium pulicare CBS 123377
TTTAAATATTTAAAGAAGTAGTAGTTATTAGAGTATTAAGTAAAGCTAGCATAGATAATAAATAGTAGGTTAAGTAAAAAAGTAGTAATAGTTTAATAGAATAGAAACTTATTTATTATAATTAAAGCTAAATTTTATAAATTTTATATAAACTAACTTTTTTATAAGAATAGTAATGTAGCTATAGCAATATTTATATCGTTAGGGTAGCTTATTAAAGATAGTTAAGTGCTTAGGTTAGAGGTAGCTATTCTGCTAGATAGGAACGCAATAACGTAGAACGCTAATAGCAGCACAATTATAATATTTATAGATATAAAAATATAATAAAATATAAGTAAATATATTAAAATAAGTACTAAAATTATAATATTTTACTTATATAGAGTTATTATAGTATAAGGCATTATTAAAGTATAAAAATCTAGCTAAAGTATAAACTAAAATATTGCAAAATTTAGTTAGCTAACTAGACTCTCTCTAAAGGATGTTCTAAAGGTACATAGTTACTAATCCTGAATAGGAGAGGATGAGTAATCGCTAGACTAAGGTAGTCGGAGACATCTTCTACTCTATTCTCCTCTCACGGGACGCTATCAGTCCCCCAACTCCAAACCCACATTTTGTGGGCCGCAGAAGATTGTATAGACATCATGGAATGCGAAATTTGTCTCCTCAAGAGCGTTCTGGACCTGAAGTCGGCTGGCTTCGCTTGTCAGGTGGATGAAGTCCCCGTCGTAGCTGAACCACTCGTAGCTCGACCACCCGTAGACGCCGTCCAGAATCGGGTTCTCGAGCCCGAATCAATGAATGTTAAATTAAATCGAGCATTCAAATGTACACAATTCTTCGGAAGTACCTGACCGAAGCAGCAACGTCGACTTCAGATAATTCCATTCAAAAAAATCTCCAAAGACTCGCAGGGTACGGGACATTTTTCGACTTTCTGTCAAAGCTTACTGTTAGAAGTATTGCGCTAGTCGATATATTCTCAATAAGCTTGCAACATATTCAAGCCTTTCATTCTCCGCAATCTTTACTTGCATAAAAGCTAACTAATGCGAATCTCTCCAGTTGAATCTGTCTGTCAATGTCATTCCGTTGGGACCAAAACAAGCTCGTATGTCGTAAGTATGCTTGAACGCATATCGCCCCAGCAGTTGGAAGCCTGTAGGCGTGAGTACGATCTGGAATAGAATGCCCAAGATGAATCCCCGTGGCCTGTAATGGGGCAGAATGTTCCATTTTTCGCTCTCCCACGGGAGCTACCGGATCAGATATATCTCAATATTCTTCGCCCCGAATTTTGCTAAGTCGCAATCTTGTCTGTAAACTGGGGGATAGTTTCGTCGCTCTCAAGTCCAAGTGTCCGGTTCTTTTCGTTAACGGTCAAGCTAGCGAGGAATTCCTCTATACACTGTACGAACATTGCGTTTTCTGCTTTCAACAGGGAATGCTCTTCCCAAACGCGATACCGAGGTTGTTGCAGTCTCTGCCGACCGCACAGCGCCAGAGGATAAAACACATCGGATGGAGTTTATGGACGTTTCAAATGACCATTCGTTCCCTCGATCATATTTTTCAGCCGCGTATCTCACAGGACCAGTCAATCGTCTCACAGATGCGAGAGGAGACCTGCCAGGCGGTGATCGATACTTTGCCCGGACTGAAGACAATCACCATCGAATTGCCGGAAAACGTGGCTTATCATCAAGAAGACACACCGGGATATAAAGAAGCAAGACACCAATGTCGATCGTTTTGGTGGCCTGCTGTTCGAACGATGATAGAGACGCTAATCAATCAGGGAGTCATTGATGAGTTACGTCTCGTTCACCCTTCGAGGCTACCGCAAGATGCCGACTTGGAAAGTCTGAAGGCAATAAAACTGCTAAGAGGTAGGAGGGTAGCCGAAGAAGACTCGTTCAGGGAGCAGTTGATTGAGGGGGCGCTGAATAAGGTTTATACACTGGATATGCTTGGAAGCGAATGGGAATTGTGGATGATAGATGTCGGGTACAGGGAGAAGCAGACATTTTCGGTAAGTCGAGGATGACCTCGGAATCGCGAGGAGGCGGATGGGACTGTTCTTATCCTGAAAAAAAGCCTCTATGATCTAGCAAAAATCATGATCAAGGCACGCGAGCGGGTCCTGTAGTATTAATCTCGACTTCCAATTTCTACCTTATCCTAAAAGCTCTCCCAATACAAACAGAAAACCTAAACCTCGTCTCACCCGCTCAATAGGCAAAGCCAGCCGAAGGCAAGCTCATACATAGTCCTCCCACCATGATCACGTTAGGTGCACTGGGATCCCCCATTGCGGGAGTAGATATATTGTGCCAGCTTGTCGGCTTGCATTGCCTGCATTCGCAGCCAGGAGCGTGATGCAAATGCGTCGGATCAACGCGCTCAATATTGCACCTTTCACAAAGACATGCTTCAACGTGCTGACGATGCCCCGAGTGTGTATGGCCATCCCGCCGGCGGAGGGTTTCAGTGGAGCACCGGGTGCATCTTGTGCGTCGGCTTCTTGTCGTGGACTGGGAGAAAAGACTCCTCGTGCTGAAGTTGCTTGGCTTTACGCTGTGTTGAGAGTGGAGGCTAGCATGGGAATGCGAGGAGACTCCGGTTTTGGCTGAGCGGGGAGGATATGAGTTGTCTTGAGATACTCCAGTCGATAAGGCGGCATTGCTTTGAGGAACGGCTAGGCTTTCAGGTTGGAGAGGATGTTCTGAAGGGTCTGGTGAGGCCTCTTTGGTTTCGCTGATGCGCTCCATGTATGGTGAATGAAGGGAAGCGGAATAACGCTGTGGAGGCTGATGGTTGAGGGCAGCTGCTTCAGTGGATCTCGCGGCTTCTTCATCTGCGGCTCGACACTCGGGGCAAAACCTCCTACATTCGGGACAATCGAGAATTGAGTCGTCGTAGGTCATGATAGAGGAAGAGTTTTCCATCGCGGCACCAGCGCGATTCCACCTTGTACGTTCGGCATACACCGCCTCAGGGTAGACGACGAATTGGTGTTTTTTTGGATGATGGAAGAATCGAGGTTCGCTCTGCTTAAGATTCGAAGCGTCGTAGAGATACAGCGAGGCGTGAACGACGCCGGGAAACCAGCCGCACAGGGTCCAGAGGATGTTGTATCTGAGGTCGCGAAAATGCTTCCGGCCAGGAATGCGGAGGCAAAGAATTGCTGTAGGCGGGAAGAACAAAATGAAGATCTGAATCACGATGTATTCTATCGTCATCAAATTCGCCATAGCGCATCTGCGTTTGTGGGGGTTTGCCGGAGCTGAGGCCTCAGGTTGAGAAAGGAATAATACAAATGCAGAGTGAGAATGATGAGATGACTTGCAATGGAGGTAGATATGATGGTAGGGGAATGAATTGCGAGAATGAAGCCAAACATTGTGGTGGTTTTGTGAGGAAGCCACAGTGTCCGCAGGTGGAAGTCATGGTTGACGAGTTGGCTTCATCGCCAGATGCCAGTCGCAACTGCCAATAGGCGGAGCTAGATAACCTTTTTTTAAGTATTGAGGACTCGAGTTAAAAGAAGAGACTTACAGTAGTTGGTGTTAAGGCAACGACCTTGCTTTGATGCGTAAAGCAGAGCCCAAACTCACCGTGCGAAAGGATGTGAACTGGACATATGGAATTTGGCAGCCGTTCCGGAAATGGGGAGTATGTATGCCCTTTGTCTATAGTGGCCAAATAGACAACAATTTTTGATACTTATTGTTTTACAAGCATCCATCCAGAAATTGACCACTGAATTCTACCCAGGGCAGCCTTTTCAACTTGGTTACGACTTGCTATCATGTCGAAAACCAAAGCCAATCACCTCTGTGAAACCAACTGCTCAAGATGTCCTCATCTGGCGGAATCTATTCATCAAACCTTGCCTTCAACAATTCAATATCCCTATGAAGCATCTCATTCTCCCGTTCAAGGTCCTCTACGGTCTGATTCAGGGAGTCGATGTTGTTGTTGAGGTCTCCATTCTGCTGCTCCAAGTCCTCAATAGTCTGAGTCAAGTCTCTGATCTCTCTCTCAGCGGCCAGCTTCGCTTCTTCAAGATCATCCACGTCCTAAGTCAAGCCTCTGATATCCCTCTCAAGAGCTTCCTTCTCTTGCTCCAAGGTATCAACAACCCCAGGCAACGTCTCAACTTCCCTCTCCAGTTTCTCCTTCTGGTCATCGAGAAAATCGTAGTCCTGGTTCCGCTGTTCCAAGTCCCGTGTCAGATCCTCGTTCTCCAGCTCAAGGGTGCTATTATCCTCCCGCAGCCCCTCAATCTCCCTCTGAGTTACTTCGTTCGCATGCTCAAGCTCATTGATTCTCTCATGCAGACTGCTCTTCTCTCCCTCGTTACTCATCATTAGGTCGTCCAACACCGTGTCAGACCCCACATTCTCCTGCTCAAGCTTCCATTTTTCCTCCTTCGCCTTTTCTAAGTCTTTCCACATGGTCTTGTTCTCCGTTTCCAGCTCCGTGATTCTCTGACCCGAAGTCTTGCGGACGAGTTGGATTTCGGTTTCAAGGCGCGTGATGTGAGCTTGTAGCTCTTGTATCTGCTTGGCATCGGTTGGGCACGAAGCCTCAAACACATGTTCGGCATTGTTCATGCATGGCTGCGCTGGAGCAGTGTTTGAAGATGGGGGAGGTGGAGGAGATGGGGGAAATGAGTCAGCGAGTACCAAATTGGAGACTGCGATCGGTGGTTGCGGTAGATTTCTCGTCATCTGGGGACGATCGGTAAGTAATGTTGATGGAGTAGGTGTCGCGGATTGAAGGTATCCGCTGACGATGGGTTTGACTGACCTTGATTGATTCCAAGGAAGTAAGTAGCGTGAAGATTGAAGAGGATGGGGGTGCAGATAGTGGGTTGTTACACGGTACGTTACTGGGGTGACGTAGGCAGCTAAGTGGTGATGTGATGAAGTGTCAGATGTTCGTAAGACATTAATCATTTTCTGACTTTTCAAAATGAGTACTAAATGCAGTACGCAAAAGAAAAGACTACCTACGCACAGATACCAAGAACCACAACTTCGAGGCTCGTCATCTCCCACAGGCAAAGGAGCAGCTTCCCAGACATAGAACGCCTTATCATCAGCGTGAGCAGCACGAACAGCATCAGCCTCACGCTTCTGCCTCTTCTTCTTTCCCCGTCCCGACCTCCTATCGTTCCCCTCCTTTCGTTTCTGACGAAAAGCTTCATTTTCTGTCTCCAGTCATTTTTATCAGAGCTAAGAACATCGTTCTTTCTATGCAAATCTGCGATTATGATTTGTTGCGCGTTGATGACTATTTGTAGTTGGGAGTTTGAGGGCGAGGACAAGACGGGATTGGTAGCAGGCAGTTGCTTTAATGATGTAGCGAGGCCTTTTAGTGAAGGTGGGGTGGAGAGAAGAGGATGTTGGAGGATGATGGTTGGCTCAGACTTTAGTTCGTCACGGTGCTTCTAGGTAACTTTGATATCCTTTTCGACTTGGTCCGCTCTGGACAAAGGCTGGCGATAGGGTGTTCTGGGAGTCCGGTTCTGCTTATCGTGGTCTACAAGACCGTACTTTGAAGTTGTTTTGGAGGAGGGGGAGAATGGAGAGGACATAGCAGCCGCTCCTAGACCTGGGGTTGACCCTTGTAGTTGTGGTTTGTCTTCAGCCATCTAGAGAAGGTTAGTAACTAAAACCTATGTAGGGTTACTTGGTATGTATGATTGTCTACTATGACAGGTTTGACTCACCTCGTTCTTTTTGTGTTACTGAAAGAACCGGTTGGGGAGCTTTTGTAGAGAGAGAAAAGAAGGCTCACTATCACGGTGCATCCAATGTTATGTTGCCAAAGTGATGTCAACCAATGAATTGATGAGTGGATGCTAGCTGAGCATAATAGTACAGTTATTTGAGAGCAAGACGTGATCTACAGTACCTACGTTTGTATATTTTAGTATGCAGATAGCACACCAATGGGGTTGTAGAAATTACCCAGTAATGAAGATCGTCATTAGTCAGATTGAGAGCTGAGTACCATTGAAAGTGTATGACCTATGAACGAGAAATATACATTTCCTAGACCCATGCCGATATCGAGTTCCATTAATGTCTTGCATTACCATAGTTGTTCATCACTTGGAATCAATACGAGGGTCATCATCATCCCTTAAATGTGACGATCTTCAACATGACGCTCTAGGATCGAGATCGTACAGTGGAGATTCTGAGCGAATTGCTGGATACTCAAATTTTCTGGCCGTTGGTCGGTCCAGTCTTTGCAACCAAACTGGAGACCATGAATAGAGAAAGTAGGAGTGTCGAAGCGTTAGTGTAGTTAATTCGCCGTGGAAGGAAAGAAGGATTAGACATTTCGGTGTGAACATTCTCCCCTGTATCATGCTGTCCATCATCAAACACATCTTCATAGTCTGCTTCTCGTTTGCTTGCTCCTAACGGGGAGGCTCAGCTTCGCCCTGATCCGGCGTTATCGGACCACTTCTCTCCTGAACCTACGGTGTAGCTTCCCCTCCTGCCCATCCAGCGATGAGCCGACGAGAGCCTTTTATTTTATCGCAATGCGTCTCTACACCGCTGCATGGGAAGAGCTACCGTGCCGAGCACGTGATGGTGCATGAGTTCCGTCGGTGAGCAAGTCTCCTCCCACATATATAAGCCCGCTGCTCTTCGAAAAAAAATACCACTCAGGTCACACAACTCAAGTGCACCCAAGATACACAATTCTTGGGTTCACAATGAGAGGTGATTTGCCTTTCCAAGGCCACCTTGGTGTAGCATCAAGTTCTGATGCAAACACTTGGGCGATGGGAGAAATTTCCTTTGACAATTCCGCAGGAAATGACCATCTGTGCCCAGAATGGAACCTTGACCAAGTCAGTGACTACAACACTGACGGGTCG
Organism: Hysterium pulicare CBS 123377; assembly: GCA_000467715.1. NCBI lineage: Eukaryota > Fungi > Ascomycota > Dothideomycetes > Hysteriales > Hysteriaceae > Hysterium > Hysterium pulicare. The sequence continues at coordinate 6,917 of AJFK01000863.1, forward strand.
AACCTGTCCAGCTTTCGGTCTTGGAATGATGGCCAGAGCATCGGCTCTGCCGTCGGCGAACAGAGGGGAATGGCAATCGAGGAGTACGAGCCTGTCTCTAATGTGACAAATGCTCAAGCCCATGTACCGCCGCAGATAGAGGACTCGGCTTCCTCGATGCCCTTCTCTAACTCTGGAGTTGACGGTTTTGGCACGAGTCGGTATCAAGACGATCTCGAAACAGTTGCCAGCCAGTTCTTCGATCCATCTTTTCAATACCTGTCGGAATGTCTGGGAATGTGCTCAGGCCCTAATCTCAATCAGCCGAATGGCCAAAATCTGGGGGACTTTTCGAACATTGGGATGAGCGGAATGCACCAGCTCAGCACGAATAGTACTCCAATGAACGATCCCTCGACATGGCAAGATCTGAATGCGACAATGGCTTGGAATGGTGATCAAGAAGGACGATGCGGTCGAGGAAGTGACGTTGGAGGTGGTTGGGGCCAGCATGCCCCTCATTGGTCGAACTTCGAGGGTCAGTCTTGGCAGCCTCGCACAACTTACCCGGCACCAACGTCGAATTCGCACGACCAACCGTGGACTCACGATTATGAACTCCATCAACCTCAGCTGCAGCAACTCTTCAATTCGCATTGCTTGAATATGGGCAATTCATCGTCGCAAGTAGTTCCAGATTCACAGTTGTCTCCACCAAGTCCACCCGACGCGCAGCTACCTTCTTCGGACGCGATCGAATACTATCACAGTAAGTGCCTTCGGAAGCCCCTACTGTTCATTCAGCATGGAGTTTGAGATATTGATTGACATTACCCTGCAGACCCTCTTGACGACGACATTGCCGCCTCTTCGCAGTTGTTCTCCGAAGCTACCTTCATACCACCTGTCAACGGACAAGACACAGCCCAGACAAACTGGACCTTCCTCCCAATGGTTGAAGAAACCCCCCAACGAAAGGCAAAGTCGAAGAAGAAAGAGTCTGGCAAAGGAAAGAGAAAGTCGAGTCAATCAGCAGCCCACATTGAGAACACTTCCGAAATATCTACTCCCTTTACAGAAGCACACGATGACCAAGTCTATACATCTCACATCAACGGGAAAGTGAAACACAATGGTACACAGTCGAGCGGCAAGCGGCCAAAGAAGCGAAATCACCAAGCAGAGGAGGAGCCCCCAAGATTTACTGCGATCAACAGCTCCTCTCAATTGAACAATGGATCCGATGGTCTTTTTCTCGGCAGCCAGGACAGTCTTCCTATAACACCCTCTCGACCACCACCACGCAAGAAAGCTCGCAAAGGAGAAGCACCCAGATCCACGCCCGTCACATCCGAGAAGTCCACGAGGAAGAAGTCAAAGAGCAAACTTGCATCATCTCCATGTCCTACCAATGCTGCCGAAACTCCAACTTCAGGTTTCAACAGTACTCCACGGGGTCGGGGAACTGGAATGAAGGAGGGAAAATTCGACCAAGAAGAGTTCGATCAACTAACTGCCGCTATCGAAACATACAAAAAGGTACATCAGCTGGATACTGCAGAGGTCATCGACGTTATCCATTGGACTAAGCCAAGGGACGTCGATCCGCAAGAGGAAGTTGATCTACAGAAGCAGGCGACAGAGAAGCAAGCTGTTTCCGCTTTCTGGAAAGAGATACAAGAAGCCCTACCACATAGAAACCGCACTTCCATTGCTAAAGCAGCTCGCCGCCGCTGGCATCCCTTTGAGCAACGTGGCGGCAAGTGGACGCCCGACGAAGACCAACTCCTTGCTCACCTCTACTCGCTACATCCCGCTCAATGGAAGAAAATCTCGCTCCAAATGAGTCGATCCGCCGAAGATTGCCGTGACCGCTATCGAAACTACGTTGTCTACGGCCAGAACCGAACTACGGACGTCTGGACCGAAGCAGAAGAGATCAGGCTTAGTGAGGCCATCCGCGATTGCTTGAACCTACTCAACGACGCGCGCATCGAAGAAACGGGCTCGCTCAACGGCTACGACGCTCATCAGGACCTCAACTGGAGCACAGTCAGCGCCAAGATGGGCGGAACACGAAGTCGACTGCAATGCTCCTACAAGTGGAAGCAGATGGGTCAGCGTGGCGCCACACCCAAACAGAAGCGGGGAGTGCGGAAGACCGCAGAAGCGTTAGCCAGATGCGAGAGGATGTTCCCTGGAGACAGGATCAAGCTTGTTCAAGACATCTTCGATTCTTTCAATAAAAGAAAAAAGGAGACAAAAAACGAGCACAGATCAGAGCACGAACCGGAGGCCGAATCTGAGAACGAATCCGAGGACAGATCGGACGATGAAAACGTCGACAAATCCGATGCCGAGACTGAGAGGATGTCCGAGGAAAAGATCAGCTGGGCAGTGATTGCTCGACGCAACAAAGGCAGCTACTTCAAGACGCCGGACCGCAGACTGGCATTCCAGATGTTGAAGGAAGAGGTTGATGGGGATAAATACGAATTCCTCGAAGATCTGCTAATGGCTATGATCGTGTACCTTCAGAAACAGCATACGGAGTCCGAGTTGGCTCAGTTTTATGAAATGGAAATCGATGACGATGAGGCGGTTGAAGCGGGCGGCGAGATTACCCAAGAAGAAGAAGAAGTTGTTGATGATGATGCATCTTCATCGGAATGATTTAGCACGAAATGGTTGTTTATGATGAAGGCGGAGTGGAGCATTCAATGTTGTGGGTCATGGGATCGGAGGAGAATATCTGGTATTTTATGTGCTTTTCCGGTGTTGAAAAAAGGGGTGACATATGTTTAAGGTACCCACCAATGCTGTTGTAGCAATTCAATTTCGCTGCACGAGGGTCGTCCACAAATTTCTTATTGGCGTATGGGGTATACCTAGGCAACTGTCTAAAGCCATGATTATCTGAATGTAAAACTCCAATGCAATTCAGATAATTTTGCCCGATATTCTTGTGTGATACAGATTATATCGACAGCATACATACCAAGGACTGTCACCATGCTGCTGTTAAGTCAATCCTCTCTTTCTACATAAACTTTCTTTGGACACCGCCTAGGGTTTAGTCGAGGCTCATTCACTATGGTTTCTACTTGTCCTACTAAATCCCGAAGAACTCCGCATTACTTTTTCATTTAATCATTATAGCTAGATGTGCTTGAAGAGAGTTGATACCACATGAACATTTCCCTCAATTCCGTCGACATAGAGAACCAGACTCTTTCGAGCCTACAATTTGATGGTATCCGCTAAGTCTTCTCTAAAACAACCACGTATCTTTATTGATAGCCACATGTGCTAGATCAAAGCTCATACCCATCCTCAAAATCGAAAAGCAAGCCCCTTCGCCCGACCGTTGATGAAAATTCGTAACGCGTCAATAATTCTACCCCCCATCTGACGCTGGATGAAACCATCTCCCAAACGCCCAGGCCCCCTCATGAACGAGCTAGGCGTCCCGCCGCAAGCATTGACTACCTAACTTCTCCCAATAGTTTCCTAACGATCGTACTGCACGTCCAGTGCTTTTGGGAAGCTAGTAAGCCCTGCGGTTCCGGCATATCGTTCCAGCGGCTGAAGTTCACTGCCCCTGCCCATTCTGGCGTACTGTCCGACGCTTTTTCGAAGTCTATGCCGTAGGATGTAAGGGCGTTGGTGTGCTAGGAAAGGAGGTTGTTGAAACAAGATGTTGCTGGAAAGTGATGTTGCTAGAAAGTAATATGGCTAGAAAGTAATGTTACTAGAAAATAATGTTGCTAGAAAGTAATATTGCTAGAAAGTAATGTTGCTAGAAGTAATATTGCTAGAAAGTGATATTACTAGAAAGTAATGTTGATAGAAAAGAGTATTGCTCGAAAAGTACATTGCTAGAAAAGAACATTGCTGGAAATAATAATGCTCGAAAAGAGTAGTACCACAAGAGAAGGATGCATCTGCGACGACGCATTCTCGCTTGATGGGAAGGCCATAACGAAGCATTAGGGGAATCGGCGTACTGTCCGGCGCTTTAGGAGTCCATTCCACAGGACATCAGGTCAGATCTACTGGAGAAGGACAACGTCATTCGTGAGACATCCATCGTCGTGCCGCTCATCCATGTTTTCGAGTTAGGTCGAGTATTAAGGTAAAGATATGGTGTCGACAAATGCTACTACGGTGTGCGAAGAACATAGGGTTGGAGAAGTAGGAGATGGTGCTTGAAATGAAAGATGTGTTGCTCGAGTTTATGATGGTTGGCACACGTTTGTCTTGACTAGGATCATGTAGTAAATGCACTGTATCGAAAATAAGATATCGAAGTCATGAGATGTTGTAAGCACCACTTCCCATATCTTGAATCGCGGTTGTACGCAACTGTGGCAACCAGACCGTAGTCCTCACTACGATCTTATGTGTCAATATCAGATCCTGGCGAAGCTTCGTCAAATCTGGGAATTGTGAGTTCGCTAGGGTCTGCGCCAGGGCTCGAGACGTCGTCGAGGTCAGAAATATCGATTCTATTGTCTTGGTTTAGGGGGAACTCAGCGCCCCGTATAAGAAGTCTCCCACAGATACCGATACGCCCTTTGACTGCTTCAGCTTAGCTAGTGGCATTCAGCAACAAGATCGGATAAAGTCAGAAGGGATCTGCAGAAGATAGCTAGGTCTCCAACGGCTTTTGCAAAACGTGCTATCTCGAACATGGTGCGATCGGGTTTGGGCCATTCAAAAGTGGCTTTGGATCGACGAGCTCTCGTCATAGTTGGACCAAAAACAACGGATTGGGCCGCATTCTCTCTTTCGCAACTTGATAGTGCCGGCCTCATTAGCATCGCTTTCAAGACCCCTATCCCATGCATTCTGCAATAGGGCCATAGCCTCGGAGGCAGCTCTGACATTCTCACAGTCCTCAGTGCAGCACGGAATTGCTCTTCGTCAGACCCAAGATGAAGTGTATGCCCTCCTTAGTCTCATCGATTGGTCTAAATGTGAGTCGATGTGGGTTGTTCCGGATTATACAAAAACTACCGAAGATTTGTTTATCGAAGTTGCTGTGGCAATCGTACACCAACGCAGAAACGTGGACATTATCTGCCATTTTGAAAAGCCCACTCTACCATTACCTTCTTGGATGCCGGACCAGAGTGTCAAAGCAACTTCAATGCCACTAAGTTTCCCTTAGCCCCAACTTAAGAGGACCTTTTTGCTTATTGTTCATAGCATCATGCTGATAGCAATAGAGGCATGGAAAAAAAACATCAGGCCTCCAAACCTATGTTCCCACAGTGTCCCCTTGACATGGGCTCTACGTGCGGGCGCACAAGTTAGATCACACCCCGGCCAGCGTTGAGCAGCTGTATTACTTGCATTACCAGATCTCATCGGCTTGTTCTACGGGGGAGCATAAGCTCTTGGAGCCAACCGCGACCGTCCAAATCTGACAGGGTTCAGACTGCAAGGTGGTGTAGTTGGCCATGAGTAGGGTTGATGAAGGGTGTTGGAGACTGCTGAAAGAGAAGACTGGCCGAGCGCATTTTAACTTTCACCAGGTGCGCGTTGAGTCAACAGTGTTGACTCAAAGCGGTAGACCCAGAGATCATGTTCGACTCATTGACTCTTTTTGTCGTCAACGTACCAGAACCAAAGAAACTAAACCAACGAGAACTCAACGCAAAAAATCACAAAGCAACACCGTTACATCATTCAATGAAATCAACCATAAATGAGAGCTTTAAATATAATTACCGCTTACGCGTGGTTGAGCTAAATCAAACTCTTTTTCAGAGGTTTAGACTAGCCGTACAGCGCTTACTATTACAGCGATGCACGTTTTGTCGACACTTATCGAGCAAAAAAGCATTTTCCTGCAGAGCATCTTAGCAGCGGGATCGAGCGGCATTATGATCCTGCCTCACTCACTGTGATGAGCTATCGACCTGTGAAAAACATGACTGGTATTATAACAGACAAGCAACCACCATGCGGCCCATTGAGAAATCGACTGAAGTTGTGGTATGCTCTCGGCTATAAGCATCCGAGTGAAAGAACCACAGACGGTGGCCTAATGACAAATTCTCACTCCGTGGTACCCTTGGCCTGTCCTTCAACGTTCGTGCCTCATTGTAACTCGCCGTCTTTTCTGGGCGCCGTATCATAGGCTCATCCTCTTCTCAGAGATCCTACGTACAGCTCGCATGCTCTGCAATAATCGAATCTCTTTGTGGAGCAAGTCCGGCGACGATCGAACCATGCTCAAAACCGAGCAATCTCTAGGGATAGGGCCTTCGGATATATCAGAGAACATGAGCGTATGGGCAATTGACGGCACCAAAACCGCGTACGTGTTGGCACCGCGAGCGGATGGAGGCTATCGCATCGTGGGTGCATGCTACTTGCATGCTGCGCTTGAGGAAACCCAGAAGTGCATGAGGTGCGGAGAGAGCGTGCTAGGACCTTTCTCTCCGACTGAGCAGCTCATAGAGATAACGTGAAAATAAAATGCTCATGTGGATATGGTAGATTGTGTCGATTTATATAAGATTGTGCACTTAGGACTTCATAAGACTCCGCTGTAGCTTCTACTATATTCCCGTGCATAGGTAGACTACTCATAGATATTAGATGAACTGAACAACATAATTCCCGTTCAGCAAAAGTACCGTCAGGCAGTCAGCAAAAGTACCGTCAGGCAGTCAGCAAAAGTACCGTCAGGCAGTTGCACAGCCTCTTCGTAGCCCTGTTCAGCCTGTTCAAAGACCATCACGTGCCGTAAGATCTAGGTACTTTAAACATCCAATACGAAGCCTACTAAATCCTTTGAGAAATTTGCCGATTCTTGCGAGTGCCGACGGACCAATCAGAAGCTCCTTGTATGTGGTACACCCTTACGTGCGTATATAAGCGCCAAGTCCAGCCGTTACCTCGCCGTTCAAACATGCGACATGCAACCTACTCGCAAACCCGGGGGGAAACCGAAGGATGAGTGCCACAACATCATTGAAAAAGCTCTGGAGTTGGCGAAGTACTGGTGGCGAGCGAGCCCGAGAGAAATTACACCTTAAGACAACTCGCAAAGGCCAATCATTGAAGGAGAAATTAGCTCTAGGTCTACACCAAGCGACGATTGAAGATGCGGCTGCTATCGCGCGAATCTGGGCTATTGCAATGGTGGATGGATTCTCTCTATTGAAATATGGTTCCATTTCAGTTGAAGAGAGAATTAAGCTGTTTAAGCGTCATGTAGAGAAAGAGATGGAGAATCCGTTTGCGCCGTTCTTCGTTGTAAGGGATGATGAGAACGAGGGGAGGGTGGTGGCGTTCGCGCAATGGTTTTTGCCTGATGATCGGGAGAGTTATGCTAGAGAGCGTAAGAGGAGGGAAGAGAGGATGTTGGCGGCGGAGGAGAAGAAGGTGAAAAGAAGAGAAGAGGTGGATGTGTGGAGGGAGTGGCATCGGGATGTTAATGCGGAGCTGCTGGCGGAGTTTAGTGAGTTTATTGGCACGATGCATGATGATACGTTGCATGGGAGGAAGAGCTTCGGTGAGTTGTTGTTCTATTTACAGAGCGTTTGGCAAAGATGGTCTTTCATTCATGGGGAAGATAACTGATGAGTTCGAAACGTGCAGTGCTCGCCAACCTGGCCACAGATCCAGAATACCAGCGGCGTGGTGCAGCATCAAGACTCGTCCGCTGGCCTTTCAGAGAGGCTAATAGAGAGGGTTTATTCGTCTACGTTGACACTGTCGAGGGTAGAGCCGGAGAGTGCTTATGTCGTAAACTGGGCTTTCGAAAGATGATCAAACGCACGATTCATGACCTCGAGCGGTTTGGAGGGCAGGGCTCCTCAACGCATATAAGTTTTGTGAGATGGCCAAAGACAGAGCAACGTGATGAACGGGCTTTGTATCTCTCGCGGTAACTCTCGAGGGATTTGTTCGTTGGTGGTCGTTTACTTTTCTGGGTAGTGTCAAATTCTTGGGATAGATGTTTGGGTTCTAGACAACCCGTCCGTTTCAGCATATGCTATACAGACTGTATAGCATACAATAAAAAGAAAACACCATATGTTCCCCAGATTTCAGGGAAAAGTTCTGGTCTTCTTACCAATTCGACAGGGATTCTAACACACCGGGTCTCTGCCGCTCCCGGTCTCATTCAGAAGATCCATATTAGAATCCGTAATTCCCCACTTACTATTGTAACTTGTGAATAACGTCATTCGTCGTAAGAATATCCCCAAAAGCCCACTCCAGAGTCTTCAACCCAGCCTTATGTTGCGTCGCATTCGCGCTCCCTGTCGCATCACTAACAACCCACGTCTCGTAGCCTTTGCAGAAAGCATTCCGCGCTGTGGTCTCAACACAGCAATCCGTCATCACTCCAGTCACTACCAATCTATCGATCTCCTTCTCTTTCAATGTCGCCTCCAACTTCGTGTCCTGAAACGCGTCGTACGTGTTCTTCGCGATGACCGGCGCAGAGAAAGGCTTGAGAGCTGCGATGGAGTCAATGAGCTCCCATTCTGGCGTTCCCGGCTTGAGAGAGCCAGAATAGCCCCATCTGCGCACAAGCTGGTTTCGGGAAGCTGGTTGGAAGTCGGATTCGGGATGGCCGTGTTGGGTGAGTAGGATGGGTAGTGAGGCTTTTTTGAAGCGGTCGGCGAGCTTGAGGATGTTGGGGAGTGCGGTTTTGGTCATGGGGAGGAAGAACTCCTGCATGTCGATTATCAGGAGCGCTGTCTTCATCTTGTTAGCTTTGCGTTAGGGCCAATATAAGTTTGATATTCCACGAAGAATGGAGTACATGGAGAAGATGACCTGCAAACGACATTACGTCATAGCGTGTCCTATCGATAACAATCCGACGGCTGGGCTTCTCTCGGGCTGTGTCCAACAACATGATACAGCAGTACTCTCATTTCTTGTTTTGCTAATCGCTCTATCCTTTTTGCTCCAGTTACTCATGTGCTTCGGTATACCTGGTAGAAGTGCACGTATGACACTAATCTGTATTGAGGCGTGGCGATGGTTGATTGTTAAAGAAGCGAAGTTCAAAGGAAGTTCATTCACTAAGTGCTAAAGGCGCGTTGAAAACGGATGTTAAAGGAAAGGTGATGCCGGATCTAGAGATAGATGCAAAAGATGCTTTATCTTCATAAAAGTGGCGGCAGCACAAAGAAACCTGGTACCTTCCTATACACTACTTAAAGTGATTCTTGTACGTATAGAGCGGTACCTATTTCACCTTAATATCTCCAATTGTAGTCTTATACCAATCACTCTTATCTATCGTTACAGAATGCGCTCAAAAGCTGAAGTCGCTAAGGAACACTATGGCGTTGACACTATTCAGGAGGCCTGGCGTATACACGAGGCAGTTTCCATGAGACCTCCTCCTCCTCCGCCTCTTGACCAGTGGGTTACTCTCAAACTTCCATACGAAGCTCCTGAGAACCCTGGTATACCTTCGATGGAGGAGATCGAAAAAGGAATGAAAGATAACAAATTAACCCATCCTGCTGGACTCTTCCCAGTATGCAGGGTTGGCAACTGCGTTATCAAAAGAGGCTCCGACCCAATTATCTTACAGGTTAGAATCTAATCCACCTTGTTAGAGCGAACTTTAACAATGATAAGGAAGCGGAAAATATACTGTATTTACAGGAACATTCCCAAGTCCGGACGCCCAAGCTCTATGCCGCTTTTATCCACCCGCAAGGCTCACTCGACCTCTATTACTTAATTACGGAGTTCCTAGAAGGCGATACATTGAGCGAGGAGAAATGGCTAGCTCTAGACAATGAGACGCAGAACATCATCTGCTCGAAGCTGTCGGAGCAAATCCAACTACTCCGATCCATTCCATCTGAAGGATATTATGGCCGGGTGTATCACCAAGGCTGGTCTCCCCAGCTCCCTCTACTATGTATCCTCGGTAAGAGCATGTGTGGGCCCTATGATACCTTTGAGGATCTTTTTTCGGCTATGTATGCTACTGCTGAGCTGCGAAGCGCGGATTCATGCACTGCTGTAGAGTATAGGGCCAGGGACTTCGAGTTTCTATCACAGTTCAAATCTATCTTAGGTGGAACTAAAGGCTACAAGCCTGTACTCACTCACCTGGACCCTAAGTTTGAGAATATCATCATTCGACCAATTAAGGAAGATGGAGAGACAATTAAGGACTGGAAAGTTACTCTCATTGATTGGGATACTCTAGGATGGCTGCCTGCCTTTATGCAATTCGCAGCATTAGACGCTCGTATCTTCTTGGCCGATGAGCCTAGGAAGCTATTCATGCAGAAAATATTTGCGCACTTTGAGGAGTCGTATACAGCAGAGTTGGAGTTTTTGGACGAAGCTAATATGGATGTAAATTACATTATTTTGTAGATATCAGAACATTTCTCCATGCGAACGTAGAACATTGATATACTCCGAACCTAGACCTACAACCAATTACCATCGTTGCGAGTCCAGAGATGTCCATGGTTTTGGTCCAAATCGCGAAGCAGGGCTGATTTCCATGCAGTGAAGGTTGCATGTTGGTTTGGTTGACTTGGAGGGACTGGCTGCACCGGCCGACTTTTGCAGATAGGGGCGAAGATAGTTGGATCTGAGCACCAGCCGAGTTCTTCTATCTTGTTTTTTGGCGAACGTCCGCGCTGATGGTATACATCGCCTGTTTTATGATCTGGATAGTACGAATCACAGATGTGACGTGCGTTGATATTTTGGCTGACGTAGACGTAGATTTGTACTTTGCCACATCTCTCTCGTCCCGTGTAGACTAAGTAGTGGTGTCGACGTGGCACTGGGAGTGAATATGTTCTCTCGATTTCGTCGGGTTTGCCGTCATCCTGGTGGGCAGAGGGCTGCTGATCCATCGTTGTTGTGCCACTTTAGGTTTACTGAGGTTTCGATGATCGGCTTCGTGGCTTTTGTGATGCTTGAGTTCGCTGGTATGTTACAGCTTGGATTTGCAGAGGTTATCGGGTTCTATCCCGCAGAGGATTTGATGCTCGAGTTTCGCTGAATTTTGACGGAGAATAAGTTGCTACTTAAATAGCTAGAACAAGAAGACGGCATATTATGGTCTCGTCTAACCCTTTAACATGATTGTAGAAGATCAATGTCTTATTGAGTTGAAAATACTGCAATGCTGATCGACCAATGGCAGCCCAGTCTTTCGGATGTGGTTAAGAGACTGAGGCAACGGTCAAAGCAAACTAAGACTGACTGTAATAGCAAGCCTGAGCCGAGACCTCATCGCACAGCACCTGACTGCGCTTCTCTCATCTCCGACGTTATTTGCTCTGTGCACGTTTCTCCGTGTTCTTTGTTTCCGAGTATGATGGCAAACAGTGATAGGGACGCAGTTCCATAGTGGCGAAGCTCCTCCTACATTTGATTGATAGGAGTCATTGGCCTAGGTTTTTATGAACGAGGCAATAGAGAGCGATGAAATGCGCCAAGAAATGTCTCTTCTTCTGTCTTCGGCTAGGATTATCAACTGAGCCAGCTTGTAGTATCTACAGAAATCGCCATCTCACATCGTGAAAGACGTTAACTGTTTCAGAACATGGACAATGATTGAGGTTATGTTGTATGTGGTTGCTACTAAGTGCAGTGGCCCCAAGAGGTTTCAGACAGGCTACGACTGTCTGGATTAGATCTCAGGTGGATCCATAACCAGGGAAGGCACTGGTACCTTGCGAACATGTAGATGGTTACGGATGTTGGATCAATGTATCTATGCGAATCGAACACTATCAAAGCTAGGGTTATCAATTCTATTTTATCATAATAACCATCAAAGAATCCGAATCGACTATGCAAATAAGATAGGTTTAACTTCAGTATTGATTCAATAGAAAAATATAAGATCAAATGTACCTTGCGTCATGTAACAAGAACGTGCCATTTACCGCCACGCCGACAGGAAAGCAAACACCGGAATCGGGAGCTCACCTGCATCTCTTCCCGACATGCCGGTTTCACGCAGAACAGGAAACACAAGAAAAAAAACAAGCTTGGACCCCGTGGCGTGCGAAACTTGAACTTCACAGGCACTGTAGGTGAAAGATGAACAAGGCGAAGAAATAATGTGCTCAAATCCGCTCCCTCGGCCTTTGAGTGGCCCATGGGCTATTCGCTGACTCATTCACGACATTACATTCCCCTTTCATGGCATAGAAAAAGGCTAGGTAGTACTTAGAGCATTTTCATTGAAAGAATATCGTACCATGAACCCGCTTGACTGTACTGTGGCGCGGGAAACGACTGAGTTTTGCATGTCCATTTTGTCATGTTCAGAATCGTGAACGAATGCTCGCATCATAGGTTCTTCTTCGTCCGTGGTACTCAGTAACACCACTTTTTCTTTTCTCATGGAATAACTCCTGGCCTGCTCTCTCTCTTTCCCCTTTTACTTCCGTTCCAAGAGCCTGAATTTTCTTCTCGACCTACTATTCGAAACTCCGCGCGACGTACTTCTCGTGAAGTCTTCAAGTCTGCTTTCCACCAACGATGGATATGTCAATGTCAACCGCCATGGCGATGGGCTCCACGTCTATGTCTATGGCTAGCACTCAAACCAGCACGGCAGCCATGGCGACGAGCACGGGAATGAATATGGGAGGAATGGACATGGGTGGCGGCAGCGCCTGCAAGATATCCGTACGTCGACAAACTCCGCACAAAACATCGATACCTCAAAATTCGGACAGCAACCAGCTAACTCAAATCTCGCAACAGATGCTCTGGAACTGGTACACCGTCGACGCCTGTACGCCAAACCTCTACATCCACCCTCCCCCTCCCCTTCCCAACCCCCCATCCACATATCTCTCACCCCCATCAAGCAAGTCCCAAAAAAAACTAACAACCATCCAGGCTTCCTCACCCGCAGCTCGCAGATCACCTCCGCCAGCAGGTTCGCCGGCTTCTGCATCTTCGTCGTCCTCCTCGTCATGCTCCTCGAATTCCTGCGCCACTACGGCAAGCATTACGATCGCTACATCATCCGAGCACACAAAAATACCCTCATGCCCACCACCACCACCGCCACCACCACCACCACTAACTCCCCACCGGGCCTCAACAACAACACCAATAAGGACGCCACAACAACAACAACCGCAAATCCCACCACCCCCTGCAACTGCATCGCCAGCAACACCCCCCAGCCCGTGCCAATCCGCCCCTCGCTCCTGCAGCAGGCTTTCAGAGCGCTGCTGCATACGATGCAGTTTGCCGTCGCGTACTTCGTTATGCTGTTGGCGATGTACTATAACGGGTACATCATCATTTGCATCTTCGCGGGCTCGTATCTTGGGTATTTCATCTTTGGGTGGGAGACTTTGAGTGTGGGGGCTGTTGGGGGTGATGGGAATGGGAATGGGGGGAGGTTGGAGGAGGAGGCGACGGTTTGTTGTGGGTGAGTGAGGTGGGTTGGATGGGAGGGGATGGGGGATGGGGGGTGGATGCGGGAGATGAGGAGATGAAAAGATGAGATTGAGGGGTTGTGGTTGAAGTAGTTGAAGTGAATACGTTCGATCTCTAGGTGCAGGTACCTACCCAGCGAGGCTAGGAAAGCAGATAGGCGGAGCAGATAAGTTTATGATAAATAAAAATTCTATTGAAGAAGAAGCGAGGAAAGAAGTTATTTAACCAAATGATAATGGCGAGTTTCCTCTCTCTCAGAAGGAAAAGAGGAGAGAAAGATGCCTTTTTCAAATTCCAGGTACCTCGTATATAATCATACACCCCCTAGCCAAGCCAAATGTCTTTTCTGAATGTTGCTAGTAGCTGCCGCATAAACCAGCGCAAGCGAGCGACTGAGAAGAGAAGAGAAAGTGAGCCAAAGGTCTATTTACAGGAAGAAGTGAAGGGTTGTGAGAAAGATCCAATCCAGTTAAGTCCCATCCAGCACAAAATATAGACAACCAAAGGTCTAAGCAAGAATAAAAAGAAGAAGTAGAGTAAACTTCACGAGGGTTGACTCTCCACTCTCTGAGAAAAAGCACCAGACTCAAACCACCATTGATACATCCCTCACCCGATGCGCGTTCGCATGATGAGCATGCACCGCCGAAAGCCTCCTACTCTCCCTCTTCACAGGATTCGTACACGCCCCGCCCGCACAAGCCTGATATAGCGAAATCGCACCCGCGCCCCCACACACCTCGTTCTGATTCCCCGAGCACTTCATGATGCAGTTCCCCGCCTGGCCGGCAACGGGCGCGCGATCGGAAGCGACGCTGTTCCCGCAGTAGCATTCGCCGGAATACTCGAGCCCGGCGTAGCTCATGCCTTTGGACTTGCAGAAGTCGACGCAGGTTTCGACCGTCATGCTGTTGCCGGAGGTCTGGGCGGCGTTGAGGGTGCGTTGGCCGGCGATGTCTTTGCCGCAGCCGATGTATTTGAAGGCTTTGCTTTTGGTTAGATCGACGTAGCCGAGGCTTTGGGCGGTCATGGCGCCGATCTTGGGAGCCGCGCAGTTGGCGACTGGAGTCGCGGGTGCGGGTCCGCTTGTGATGGGGTTGCAACCAGGAAGCGCGGGTAGCACGCCGGCGGTTTGCTCGTTGATCATTGAGCGGAGTTTGCAGGCTTGGGCATCAGTTTGGGAGCGGTAGTCGCCGAAGGTTTGAGCGGGGCAGTTGGCGGTTCCGTCGACGCAGTTGTCGAGGGCTGTTTGAAGAACGGTGGTGTCCCAGCCGTTGACCTAAGATGCGTAAGTAGCTGTTCAATATATGGGTTGGGGTGGAGTGGGCTTACGAAATCACCATGGTAGCCGTAGCCAGTGGCATCACCGTTGGCGAATACAAAAGGCTGCGTGTTGCCATACCACATGTTTTGGAAGCCACTGGTATCGTAGTAGACCTCGTAGAACAGAGTAGCCATATGGTATGGATGGGTAGATGGGCATCTTCCTCCGTCATAGTTTCCATCTTTCGGATAGGACATGTGTGACTTGTGATCAGCGGAGTCGAGGTTCTTGCCGTCCCAGCAGGAAGGAAACGTGACTTGGACACGGATCTGATTGCATTTTCCGGTTGGGAGACTCTTAGTATCTGGCCCGTTGCCTCCGACACATTTGTGAGTAATGGCACGACCGGCGAAGTCATCGGTAGCTACGCGTTTGGTCGAGTCACCGGCAAGCATACGGAAACCGGCTGGGAAGGCATGAAGCTTATCATTGTCAGGTCCTTGACGGGTTCTGGTACAGTGGTCAGTGCGTGAAATTGAGGAGTGTAGATGATAATGAGTCTCGAAAGGATTTCCTGAGCTCTCAAGTAATACTTACAGATAGTAGATGGCCATACCACCCATATTTCCACCACTAGTGTCTCCGATGATAGGAACAGTCAAGAAGCTTCCATTCTGGGCATGGAAGTAAAGCTTCGGAGTCCAGTAGTTGGACAGATCCTGTTTGACATTGCAAGTAGAGCATGACGAAGCCCGAGCTTTGTTATAGTCCATGGAGAAATTGAATCCATTGCCTCCAGCAATAGCATGCACATGACCAGAAGCTACACCAGGACTGACGACAGGATCGGCACGTTCGTCAAAGAGACGGCTGTAGCATTGGACAACGAAAGTTCCGCTGACGGGCGCAGCGAGGGAGGCGACCAGGCCGAAAAGAAGAGATTTCATGACGTTGGGATACATGGTCGGCGTGATTCGTTGATAGGTGAAGGACAACTTTTATTTCAAAAGAGTGACTGGAGATAGGTTTCCAAAAGAGAGACTGCGCAAAATGGGCAAAGAAGGAATGGCTCAGGTATCAAACCTGGAATATAAAAACAGCAACACAAAGAGAGAGTGTGGATACTTGGCTGGAAGTGATGGTGGTGAATCAAACAAAGTCACGCAAAGGCTGGGCGGATCTCCCTTGAAGTACTCTTTGTGCCCCTCCAGCGCAAGCCATCGTTCTTTCAGACAGACAAAGGCTTCCCCTGCAGGATGCGCTCACCAAGGAAGCGAGAAGTGCGGGTTCCTGCATGATGTCTTGGTGGGTGGAGAGGTGAGCGAGCAGACGGCGTCGAAAATAGTGAACCGCCGACGCAGGAGCTGGTGCGAAGTGTTGTTCCGAAACAAGGTGGCTTGCACAACCCGGTCGACCACCCCTCCCGCGCATCGCCCATTGCCAGGAACAGGCCTCCGTGCCACAATCACCACCCACGTTGCATCTGCACGCAAATTAAATATCGGCGAGATAGGCTTGAAATAGGCTTCGAGTAGGCGCACAAGGCTGACGGTAATTGCATTGGCGCCCAGGGTCGGTGAAAACTTCGACACGCAGCCTGCAGTCAGCGCCTCGCCAACCTTCTGCCCACCTTTTCAGGCCGCGCCCGATAAGATGGGGATGAGGAGCTGCTCGTTTGGGCCGCCCCCAAGCCAGGAGATTCCGCCTGTGGGTTTGCGGCGAAGACATGTTCAAGACAGAAATAAAGCCAATTGGCGCCTTGGTCAGAAGCAGCATTTTTGTCTCTCGGAGCGCATCCTTAATCATGTCCACAACCATACTGTTGTCAGCCTCCTGAGATGATGAAGGAAAGGCTGCAGTCATCTGCATTCATTCCTAAACTCCCAGGCGCGCCAAAGCAATCAGATGGGCGCACAATTCGAGACCTATCCTTCTCTGTTGCATCGAAATTCAAGTTTACTTACCGCCTGTCAACGAAGGCCACGATGGGTGTCATTATTCGCTGTCCTACCAAATTCACATGACCATACGCGCCTTGCCTCTCCCAAACCTTCTACGTGAATCCTGATTCGTATGCTACTTCTCGAATCACCTTCGAGATGGCAACTTACTCTGAAGCCATTTACCGACTGCAAACCATCTTCCCGAGGTCGTGAGTTGATAGAAACGAAGCTAGAAGGCACAGACCCATGCTCCTCAAACGCCGAATCAAAACACCAATGTGCGTACAGGGGCCGTGGCTTATCGATTGTTTCCCTCCTGTCTAAGCCGTTCGCCCTAGACTAGTCTCGATTCCCTGGAACCTGGCCTTATCGATTGTCTCCAGTGTGTCGAGTTCCCGAGGTTGCATGGCCAAAAGAAGATTCGCCAGGAAGTAGTGAATGCCGCTGGGGATGATTCCGTGTCTTCCTCCGCTTGCTCGTCGCCTCGGGATTGGCAGTTCCGACGCTTGGCATAGTCGTGAATCTCTCAGACATTCTATTTGGCGAGCGCTGTTGAGCGTTTTGAAACGACGTGTCATGTTTAGAATCTCGGGGTCGCTTCCGTTGATTCAGTCTCTCGTTCTGCATCTCATCTGCAAAAATAGCTGCGTTCCGAGCACCCAAGGATTGAGTGTGAGCCGCTCGATGTCTGATTTCCTTTTCCAAAGCGGCCCTAATCTCAAGGTGTTCGCCTGCACGGAAACAGCTGCTTGGGCTGTGAGAGAAAGCACCTCTTGCATCGCCTTGTCCGAGAACAAGATCTAGGGCGGAACAATAGGGATCGGCACCAGATCGAAGGAAGGTTAAAATCAGCCTACCAAACAACTTTTGTGCTTCGGGATAGGGACTGTTACCAAAGGAGTCGAATGAGTGACGCATCGAAACCAATAGTTGCACCCATACGGTTCGACCACAAATTGGTGCGTTGGGATCAAGACCATGATCGAACATCACCTGTACGGTCTCCAAAATGCCCTCACAGTATGTCGGTTGAAATGAAATGAAACGAATACCCCACACACGCCGTGCAAACCAGCACTGATCTCCCTGGTATACATGCTTGACATTCGCTCCGTGCCGAAGGAGCGTTCGCAGTACATTCGAGCAGAACACGGAGGGTGTTGCTTCCAACAATGTCAACCAAATGGTGCTTCGGTTGTAGCGTTCGTTCGGATCTAGTCCGTACTGTAACAAATGGTTAAGCATTTGTAACAAACTGTCTTTTACAACTTCAGGTAATACCGTTTGGGTGCTTTAATGCCCTGAGTAGGGCAGGCATCCAGAGATAGCTATGGTGCTTAGCAGTTGCTCCATTCTGTAGGAGGATTGCCAGCAATTTTTGCCAACTGGTATGGGCTTCCATACTGTCGTTGCGGTCCGGAAATGATCTAAGAAACTGCACCCATACCGTTTCTCCGCCAGACTTCACGAGTGGATCAGCCCCATTTTCCAGTAAAATATGGACAATATCAACATTCGGCGGGTAAAATGCATCATGAACGTCCAGAAACAGGAGCGAGGGCATGCCCTTTTCATAGAAATTAAGAAGCCCTCCGAATGTGGTATCCCTGAGTGGCTGAGACAGTGCATGCATTAGTAACTCACCCGACCGTCTTGTGAGGTCCGGCTGCCTTGCCATTCTGTGCTTGATGTAATCAACAAGCCCGATCCGGATAGCAACTACGAGCACGAATACCGAACTCGAACCCACAAAAAGTGTTGACATCCGAAACCCGATTTCACGAGAGAGCTCAGCCTGGTCCAGGGTTTGATAATCCAATCTTCCCGTCTCGACCATGCCTTGTTTAGCCAGATGCAGAATTTCGCAGAGTTCGTAAATGTCCAGCCCTGCGTTGAGAAATTTGCCCTCCGCTAGTAGGCCTCGACTGATTGACATGCAGGGGTTATATCCAGACGGTGTCTGGGCTTGAAACATTTTTTGCATTCCAGAGGTTCTCAGATAGTCTCGGACCGTCCGATGAAGAAATTCCACGGGTACATTGTGAAGAAATGGCACGGGTCCATCGTGATCACAACAATGAGAGACTTCGGATGGCTCAAGCAAACCCTTATACCGGCCATTCAGAGCTCTGCGCGTCTGCAAAACTCGCTGCAATATTCCGTCATCATCGGACTTCCTAAAAGGTAGTTTAATGCTGAAGTCGATGTCTTCGTCGAGAAAAGAGTAGCGAAGTATGCTTAGCGGTTTAGGCGTCCAGAGTGCCGCCAAAAAGGTACAGGCCATTCTTTCTTGATATACGATTTCCACCGATTTGAGGATGTGCTCAAAGAAGGGTTCTAGATCGGTAGGCATACGGTGTAGCCTGTCCCGGAGAAGAGAGACTGTGTCACCATTGACAAGCCCATCGCGAAGCGAGCGGACAACCAATATTACCCAAAGGAATACACCTTGCGCCCTTCCGGCAATGTCATCAATGAATTTCTCATAGATTGGTGTATTCCTCTGCAGTGTCGACTTGTTGATGTGATTCTCTAGCTGTTCTCGAGTAAATATCTCAATATCTTCCTTGGTCAAGTCTTGGAGATAGAGCTTGCGGTTAGGGGTTTGGCCGAATGCATCTTCAAAACAATTCCAAGGCCGGCTGGAGATACAAAGCTTGATGGCCGAACAGGTGGTCGTAAATCTTAGTATGCCAATGGTTTCGAAATGGTCTCCGTTGTACTCGTCAAGACCGTCAATGTGGAAATAGAACCTCGCTGAAATTGATGTCTGCTCCTTCAGCATCCGGAATGCTTTTCGAAGTTCTGTTAGAGTCCACTCGCCACTACCAGTGATCCTGTGCTCTACCCAGCGCTCAGGACAAATAATTGGCGTAAGTTCAGGGCACTCAATTAGTACATTGTAAAGAAGAGATTGAAGCAGGCCTTGGAGCGATTTCTGCATTTCGGTACCAGCATTCCAAAAGTAGAAGCTTGCTCTTACTAGGCGTGTATCTCCTGCCCATTGGAGAAGTGCGTCCCTGGTCCATGAACTATCCTCGAGGTATTTCATTAGGGTTGACTTGCCCGAGCCCGGTTTACCAGATATCCAGTATACGCCGGAGCCACGCTTCAACCAATCGAAAAGCTCGATCTTGGAACGAGGATCGTCAATGGGTAATTGATGTGAACGGAAAACCCAGTCAAAGGTTCTCCGATGCGCTTCATGAATATTGGAGTGTCGCAAACGCATGCTATTGAAACGCAAGCTCTTTAAGATCGCGTGGGATTTTGAGATGCCGTCAACGGCGGTCGTGAAGGTTGCAAATTTTCGATGAAGGTCATCTAGCGCAACATCGCCATTATATCGCAATACGTCTCGCTCAACGACATGTAACGTATCCGCAATAGCCACGATTCGATCATTCCATTCAAACTTCAGTTGCATATTCTCTTTACGTAAGCACTCTAGTGACTTAAAAATATGGGATTGCCCGTCACTGTTGGCATATGTGAGCAAAATGCAATTGCATAGATGTTAAGTAGGTGATCATATCGATATTCCATAGAAGAGGATAATGATTAGATTGAAAAATACTTGCAGTTGCAGCACCGACACAGAGGAAGAGGAGGAATGGGATTATTTAGAAGCGCTCACCTCGTATCAGACACTATCTGCAATGTCAACTCAGTGCGAAGATTTTCGAGTCTTCTCTGCATTTCAACAATACGGTCTTTTTTCCAAGCCAATTTCAGAACTTTCCTGAAGCTCTGCCACTTTCGACGATACCCATCGGGACTGCGGACCTTGAACTCGTTGATGACTTGCAGGAGCTCGCCGGCTACTTTAGAGCATGAACTTGCCAGCGCGACTATTTCCCGGTTGTAGCGATTCTCGTCGTGATGAGATATTTGAAGTTTCGCGCCTAACGTCTTAATATCTTGAGCGACGACTTCAACATCAACATGTTCTTCCGATGCTCCAGATGTAGATTGATAGACTTGACTAGTTTTTGAGAGGAGTGCGCAAGTAAATTGTACAAATTGGACCATGTTTCCAGCAAGGCTGATTGCGGATAAGGCGTCAAGAACCATGATGAAGCACACATCGCCTCAAGTCGAACAGTCGAGAGGTATCGGAATACACAGGAGCAAACTCAAATTGTCGGACCGGACATCAATGGGAAATTTTGTCGCTGACTTTCCAATGTGCCTCTTGGGCAGTTTTAATGTCCTTCGATCTCAGCCTGGTGGGCGCCCAGCCGAGAAGGCAGATTCAGCCTGGACGATGATATGGATTGCCACGCATGCCATCAGCCACATGAAGGCGTTGATGCAATAGTTCCATTGGCCGGGCGTCCATGGCGACACACAGTCTTGGGCCAATTGTAAGAGATCATCCTGCATAAGGCCGCAAGGCCGAGAAGAAGGGAAGTATGAGCAGGGCTATGGAGCATGCGATGACATCTCTGACGGCTGAGAATGCAGACCACTTTCACTTCGAGATGTAAAAAGATGTTTATATGTGACACGTACAAGATCTGTGGTTTGAGTTCACGATTCGAGGTTCCCGAGTACGGACAGCGGGAATGCAAGTGGAGTCGGCGCATCGGCAATTCCTTCCCAAAATGTCAGCATCGTATACCTCATCGGCTTCACTTTTACCCATCACAGCTCCAATTCCTTACTCCACCCCCTTCGAAATGCACCTAAGCAACGGCAAAGAAGCGCAAGAATCCCAATCTCCATTCGCCTCCAACGATTCACCCTCCAATGGCTCCTCAAATCCAATCACCCTCCCAGTCCGCAAATCCAGCACTCTCACAACCTCCTTCCCCTTCGAACACCTTCCCACCGAGCTCCGCCTGCAAGTTTACTCGGAACTCCTCCTCGAAACCTCTTCCTTCATAATACTCGTCGCGAACCTACCCCCCACACGCTGCCACAAGTCCAAATCTCTCTACCCATCCATCCTCCGCGTCTCACGCTCCATATACGCGGAAGCGAAGCCCGTTCTCTACAGCAGCAACACGTTTATGATAAGCACTTTCCCGACAAAACTCTGTACCCCGTCTCTAGTTGCGCACATGGGGCCTGAGAACGCGAGATTGGTACGGAGGATCTTTACTACGCTTTATGAAAGAGATCGTATTCGACGAGAGCAATTGCAGACGCTATATGCGGCTCTCAATATTGATTTCGAGAAACTACACGTCTGGGCTGTTCGTACGAAGTACGAGGAGGGCTTTGAGAAACAGGCAGTGGAGCAGGCAGATTGGCTAGAGAAAACTGCAGAAGGGGACTTGGTGAAGCTGAATATGGAGCCGGAGTGGATGGATTTTGGAGAGGGGTGGAAGTATCGGTGGTTGGTGAAGAAGGGGTCTATGCCGAGAAGGTGAGTGGGGTTTTCCACGATGGGTGTCATTATTGGTCGTACTATAATCCCTCTGGCTATACAGGTCTAGAAAGATCCTATTCTAGATGCTACTTTCCAAATAACCTCAAGAACGGCAACTTGCTCTCATGCCTTTCCCAGGGTCTAAATCGGATGGTAAAGAAGGCGGGAGGGGCAAACTCACCCTCCTGAAACTACGAATTATGACACCCCGTGTGTTCCGTGTCTGCAATTGGCCGCGGGTTGCTGCATCTTCCATATGTTGAAGCGGAATGTCATCTTGATACCAAGCTCGCCGAAGCTACCAATTTGTCGTGTAACCCCTCAAGAGTAGTCTCTCAAATCTTATGAATTGTTCCATACCTTTAGAGAAGCTGACTCAAGTTCACACCCCCAAGCTGTTGAGCTATTCCATACTCTAGGAAGCTAAGCTTCTATTCTCTAAATAGATTACCTCTCCTCTCAAGTCTATACTCTCAAGTCTTTGAACTATTCCATAACCTCCAGGAAGCCGACCTCCCATGCTTTGCATCCATAACCCCTCAAGTCCAAAACCCCCCACTTACTCACCTTCACCTTCACTTTCGCCATCACGCCATCCCCACCCATTCACCACGCGCTAACAACCACGCTAAAATCTTGAGAACCTCGCACCTCGAAACGCAGCATTTCGAGCCTCGGTAATCAACACTTTTCTGCATTCATTACCGGATTAGGAAGGAGTTTGGCAATATTCGTGCCTGAGGCCGCTAATTGATCACATTACCGTTCCCGCCCTTCACCAAAGTGAACCAAAGTGCACTTCCGCAAATTCTAGGCGCATATTTTTCGATCTGTTATCTTCGAGTTCTAGAATTCTTTTCATTCGTTTTCCTTTCTCCGGGCCCAACCACATACCAATCTTGACTTGACTTACACAACGAATATGCAGGCTTTGCTCGCGTTCGCATCAATCAAAACATCACGCAGTTTCCGAAATCAGTGTTTTGCGGATGGAACTTCCCATTCTATATCCAGAAGACTTTCTCCAACCTCCATCTCTATCGCGGCAGTAGCTACTCACACGGGTCAGATCGACTATCCAGCTTCCACATTGACTTCATGAAATTCATGATCTACCGAAAACCCTTTCCCACCAGCCTAGATACCTATCGAATAGCAACATCCTCCGAAACCTGCCCCCGACTCCCCGAACTCCAAAGGTTATTCTGCGAGAAACACCAAGGATCCAAATGCGTCAACGCCCTCGGCATCGAAATCCCATTCAGCTCTCGCTCGCGCTCCCCCCCTACTCTATCCGCGTTCCCATCCTGCCCAGGCCGCACCATCGATTTCGGATACTGCAGTAGCCGCTGAAGCGTACCGTCCGCCCAATGATACCGTTCCAGATACATGCAGATAGCCTGGCATTCCAGTTTCGCCCGCCGTAGCAACCACCACTGCGTCGATTTCGAGACCTTCGCAAACCAATACGCCAGGATCAAGAGCGCGCGCGCGTCTTTGCTCTCCAGTAAGGTCTTGTAGTCAGGAGGCATGTAGTTGAGGAAGGAGAGGAACACCAGGATGTTCGTGTGCGTGCACTCGATATCCATCAGCCGAGAAATAATAATAGCGCCCGTGTAGTACGGATTGTTCTCCGGCGTCGATTTCTCCCCGAGCTGGAAAAGCGTTCGGAATCCAGGCGGCATGAGGTCGAAGTTCCGCTCCGCGAGCCAGGTCATGGCGGGATCGTCGGCCATCTCGAGGCGGAGGGAGCGGAAGGTGCTGTTGGCGCGTAGGGGATCGGCCAGTTTCCAAATTACCTTTTTGCCGCAGGACATTCGTAGCCAGTTGAGATCGGAGCTGGATGGTGCGCTGAGAGGCCATGATTCCTCGGGCTTTTCGGCTTCGATGAAGGCGAAGGTCACGGCGCCGAGGAGGGCGGACGTGGCCCAGATTGCGTCTCGTTCTAAAGGATCAAGCGGCTGCGATAGTTTGCGGATGAATAGCGATGTGCCTTCCTGCAAATGAACGACAGCAGCGGTGGGGATTTGTGCATTTGAAGAGAGAGATAAGTAGCGATCGTGCAGTAGTGTTAGGGACAACACTGTGTGTATTAAATAGGGGTGCTGTGCAAAGTCAGCTTTTCCCAATTGAGAAATTAGAAGACCTATATGTTGATTGGATCATCTGGATAGAGTAGATTCTGTAGCACCATAAATCAAGATCATGTCCAATTAGTCCTACAGTGCGAAAAGTCATATGAGTTCATGATCTTAGGTGTCGATGGACTTTTTCTGCGAAATTGATGCGACGAACGTCACAATAAAGTATTGAAAAGTAATGAATGGTATCTTGGAGTTTATGTATAATACTGCAACAGGGAATAGAAAGACAAAACGTACCGCAGACACAATCCCCATAATTTGATCACGATATAGTGGCGCACTCCTTGAAGTGGCTAAGGTAAGAACTGTCCTCGACTGAAACTTGTGTAGCAAGGCTAATTCGGGGGCGCCGAATTGGAAAATAGAATTCTGCTCTAAGGGTTTATCTGTGAGACCCCTATTCAAAGAACTGTCTATAATGCTAGCTATGGTTTCGTTCGCCGAGACAGAAAGCTTTTGAGGAGTAGGGCCGATGTTGAAAGCCCCGTCTGCCGAGAGCTGCAGTTCAGATGCTTCATCGTTGTAGTTACAGGTAACACCGTATGCCACGCATTTTCTACACTGTGGCTTCCGCTCGTCGCACTAAGAAAAGATTAGTAGTGGTCGTTGAATACGAAAGACGGAATAGCCTGCCTTTACTCTGCGGATTTTGCAATTCCTGCAACCCTGCCGAGACTTACGATGGGACCGGCGTTTACGATCATTTGTCCCTTCTCGTATAGTGGAGGGATCTGACATGATGAATTCTGAGACAAAGTCAAACGGATCGACCTTGCTGCAGTAGAATCAAAAGGATGCTTAAATCTAGGGCTGGCGTACTGGAGTATAAATAATTTAGTGAGGTTGAGGCAATGACCATTCTCTTTGGGTCCTTGATTACGATCGATGATGATGAGAAAGATCTTTGTCGCTATTTTCCTGCACCTAGATGAGAAATAACAGGGAGCGTTCCGTAGGAGAGGGGGAATAGAGGATTACATGTTGACGTTCCTAGTGCCGATCTCCGCATCAAAGAAGACGCCGCATTAGATAGGTTTTGATAAAGCTAAGGAGACTTACAGCCAGCGTTCCAATAAATCAAATTGAGCCAAGTCCTCTTGGAAGTCCAAATGCCCAAAACAAAATCCTTTCTTTTGCATTATGGTGCTTTGAAAGTAGCCGAAGAAGCTCTAGAGGGGACTGGAATTGAGTTATGAGAGCTGTTGTTCGTTCAAGGCGAGGATTCGCGGTACCTCCCTAGATGAATAGTCAGCATTATTTCCACTTATTTACATACCGTGGATCCGAGCGGTATCGATGCTCCCTATTGCACTAACCTGCTGTCGTACTTTTTCCACGCTAAAAGATCGGGCCCGATTCTAAATCCTATATCCATCCGTACCACAACATTTGGCGAAGGTCATTTTCCTACGTTCGTTTTCTCGTCAACGAAATCAAAATGGACCTCTGTTTCCGTTATCTCCTTGGGTCTGAATACGACGACGAGGATATCGAGAACATCAGGTTGTAGGGTATAAATATCCATAAAGATGAATGGAAGAACGACTAACCCATCAATGAAGGCTTCCATTTCTCCAGGTCTTCTAATCTTCTTGAATATCAAGCTGTGATTCTTCGTAATCTTGCCATTCCCAACTCCCGTTACATTTCACAATGGCATCCTTGCCACCCACAATGCGTGCACTCGTCCACGAAAAGAGGGGTGGATCTTTGAGTCTCCAAACCGTCCCTACTCCGACCGCAGTCCACGGCAGCGTTGTGGTGAAATCGCTTGCTGTCCAGATTGACCCCAACATGCCACGGATCCTATCTGGGGCAGTTGAGTTCATGACATACCCAACTCCGATGATCCCCGCCTCGCGTGCAGTTGGGCGAGTTGTGGCCCTTGGTCCCGACACAACCTCCTTGGACGTAGGCCAACTAGTGTTGCTGGACCCTTTCGTTCGTGCGCGCGACAACTGGGATGTACAAATTCTCTGGGGCGGATTTGATGGCCCGACTCCTGCAAGCAAGAAGTTCATGGCTGATAATTGGCGCAATGCTGCTCTGGCGGAATATGTGCGTGCTCCCTTGGAGAACTGTTGGGCCTTGAATGAAGAGAAGCTTTGTGGGAAGCTCGGGTACTCCATCCCCGAGCTTTTGCAGTTGTCAATAACCTCAGTGGGCTACGGAGGGTTGAGAGGTATCGATCTCCAAGCTGGAGAAAGAATCATTGTTGCGCCTGCGACAGGACCATTTAGTGGAGCTACAGTGGCCGCTGCCGTAGCGATGGGTGCGAATGTGGTTGCTGTTGGGCGAAGCATTGAGAAGCTGAAAGGCCTACAGGCGACTTTCCCGGAGCAAGTCGAGATTGTCCAGGTGGAGGGCGACGTCGAGAAGGATTCTGCTGCAATGATGCAGTTTGGTCCCGTTGATGCCTTTTTGGACATGTCCCCTTCGAATGCAACAAACGCGACGCATCTCCGGGCGGGCTTGAATGCCGTCAAACAGTATGGTAGAGTTTCACTCATGGGCGCGCTTCCCGTTGACATCCCGCAGCCCTACTTTATGGCTGTGATCAAGAACTTGACGATTCGTGGGCAGTACATGTATGAGAGGGTGGACGTACGGGATTTGATTCGGTTGGCAGAATCGGGCGTCTTGAAGCTAGGGAAACGAGGTGGAGGTAAGGTTTTGGGCGTTTTCAAGCTCGACGACATTCAAAAGGCCATGGACTGCGTTGGAGAGTCCTTGAATTGGGGGGAAATCGTGGCGGTGATGCCTTAGGACAATTTTAATAGGCGCGATTTTGGGGAGGAATATCTCTAGAAAACAACCTCGTGAATGAATAGGAGACGATTTTAGCACACAAGATCACAAATGATTCGATGAGAGTATAAATGACGTGGCAAATCGTGAAGATGTGTTATTCGTTTCATACACCATATCTAAGAGCGGTAGGTATGTATCTTCGTTTCTCTCTTTCGGCACCTCACACTCAAACTCTCCAAGCATACAACCCGCCTTGGGTATAATATAGTACAGAAGAAGCAAAATTTTGTTGGAAACAACAACGAACAAGACACCATATACCAACCCCCAAAAGACCATTTTCCCATATCCAACCAGGTTCCCTAAAGCCGATGGCGTGGTACAAGAAGTGAAGAAGTAAGCGCCAGCGCTAATGCATCAGAAAAAATTGCGAATGCATCAGCTTATTTAAGAAGAGGCGTAGATTTTACCATAGCTGGATGGCTCGTTGCCAGAAACAAGGAGACCACTTGAAGCCATGAAGTAAGCATACTTCTCGATCCAATCTTGCTGGTCCATCCATTCCATGACCTCCTGGAGGAACTCGGCAATCTCGTCATCGCTGCTGTTGGTGCAGCCGAACTCGGTGATCCAGATGTTCTTGCCAGTTCTCTGGTGTGCCTCTGTGGCGTGGTCTTTGAAGTACTGAACTTGTGACGCAGACTCATACCAGTGAATGGGGTAAAAATCAATGTCGCAGTCGGAGCAAGCTTTGATGAAGTTCTCAGCCCAGTCAATACCCATGCCATTGGCACCGTTGGTAACAGCTGGTGCACCAAGACGGGCGTTGCCATTAGCTGCTTTGATGGGCTGCATGTAAGTTTTCCAGCCTTCAGCAGCAGCTTCAGGAGAAAGGTTGGCTTGAGAAGGAAGATCAGGTTCATTGAAACCAAAGAAGGTGGTGGTGCCAGCGGCAAGAGCCTTCTTCCAGTTGGCTTCCCAGGTGGGGGTGAAGTCAGAGCCAGTTCCCCAGAGCATGGGGAAGAATTCCAAGTCTGAGGGGAGGTCCCCAGCAGTTTGACCCCAGTTGTAAGCCCAAGTGACCTTGTTGTCTCCGGAGAAGCACTGAGTCAATGAAGCATCGTTATAAGGGAGACCACGCTTGCCGCCACCGGTGGAAGGAGTGGAGGTGGAGGTTGCCTGCACGGAAGAGACGGCGGCGGAAGAGACAGCGACTGAGGAGTAAACGGCGCTGGATGCAGCTGCGATATATGCGGCAGCGCTCGAGCTAGCCTTGGCTGAGCTTGGGGCGGCGACCGCTGCAGAAGACGAACCGTAGCCATGGTTGACAAAGGAAGCACTTGAGACAACCTCTTGCGCAGCAGCAGAGGAAGATGGGAGGACGTATGAGACAACTGAGGAAACTGGAGCGGAGGAGACAACTACTGAGGATGCAGCAGCGGATGAGGCAACTTCTGATACAGCAGCTGACGAGACAACAGCTGAAGAAGCAGCAGCTGCAAAGCTGGAAGCACCAGGAGTCACTGTTACGGTGACTTTGTTCGTAGCAGTGACGTAGATTGTCTCGGGGCCGCATACGCCGGTTTCTGAAGCTTCAGCAGCAACGACAGAGCCAGTAGACTTCAAGTAAACGGTGCGGATGTCAGTGTGAGTGGAGTAAAGAGTCTCGGTAAACGTCGAAGTGACGCTGTATGCAGTCCCAGTACCAGTAGGACCATATGGACCTGTGCCATTCACTCCCCAAGGAGCACCAGAATAACCAGAGGGCCTGCCCGAGGGGTGGAAGTGGCGGGCATGATGACCATGACCATGGCCGAATGGAATAGCGACGGCGGAGGAGATGAGGGACATAAGTCCAAGCTTGGTGATTTGGGAAGACATGTCGATCGTTGATGATTGATTGCGTTTGTATGATGGATGCTTTCGATATAGATGTTTGCAGAGTTTGGTAGCGGTTATAGGCAGGGGATTCCAAGTGCAGCTTCTTGAGCGCGGAGAGAGTGAATGAGGGCCGACCAGGGCTATTGCTGAGTGTGAATATAAAAAGAGAGACTGCTCTTCACTGAAGGAAGGCAAGGAACGAAACGAGCGAATGCTCAGGTAGAGAATGAATGCAACAGCACCGTGGTTGATATCGAAGACGCGGTGGGGGGAGGAAAGGAGGCAGCGTGGGCCGAGGGGATTTGATTGATATAGGCTGTGCCAGGTGGTCGGCGGCACAGACGGACGAGGGGGCCAGCACATGCAGCGAGAGTCAGCGCGTGGGCGTGGCACCGAGCCTTTTGTTAGCCTGCCCGTCTCACCAGTCAGCCACGCAATTCCATCCTTGTGGGACAGGGGAAACAATTGACTGTGAGTAACCACTTCGGGGGCAGCGTCAGGCACCCTCATCACCCGGTTGGCTGGATGCGAAGGCGACGGTCCAGGGCTGTCTTCTGCAAGCCACTCATTAACCTTGAAACCGCTGGGTGAGCCAGGAGGCGCTGGGCGGGCGTCTGGCTACGGCCCAGAAACGGACAAACGCCGCCGCCAGTGAGGTGCACCACAGAAGCTTGTCTCCCGGCCGGTGCTGGGATTACGCATAGATCCGTCGTTTCAAAACTCAGGAACCCGCAGGCTCATCAACACAGCCAGGGGAACCGGAAACGTCGAGACTCTTCTCGGTGAATCGCATCAACACCGCCGTCTTGCTGCTTAAGAGCCGGTCTGGCCGGCAGAAGATGATGTTGACTCGCTGTGATAGAGACCCACAACCCGCGAAAAGGCACCCTGGATGTTGCTGGGTGTTGCTGCGGTTCACCGAGCACGGCCACCAACAAATGTGTCGCGGGTTTCCTGCTCCACCTCCCGCATCCTTCACAATGTCCGTTGTGTCCTCGAATTCTTCGATAGTTGAAATGCTTCATATTGCCCTCAGTAATCAACGAAAGAATACGTGTCTCTGCATTCATGAGTTCTGAATCACAGCGATTCGGCTGACACGAATTTCTGCCATTAATGTTGAAAGATGGGGAGCCGTCGCATGAAGCCGAAAGAGGCCTGCATCAGCCGGCAGTAGCGTGTGCTGACGACGACGAGCTTCCAAGGCTCTTCACAGCTTCACAAGTTGTTTCCTGACAGTGTTTCTGTCGCTGTCATCAGCGGCGTCAATTGATGAAACAACGTCGCACGAGGGAGATTTTGTTTGTTTCTCCCACGAGTCAGAGACAATTCTTGCGGTGTTGTCAAAGTGCCGTGGCTCAGAGTACAGAACATCTGCACGGCATAAGCAAGAACGCCGAGAATAGAGCTGCATATATTAAATCTCATCAACCCTCGACATGCATGCTCACGAGAGCAAACAACCTGTAGTTGGTACGCCTCGCAAAGGTAGTGATTCCTAACTTTAGTGCTCAGTCAACGACTTCATGATTCCAAGCATTGCATCAGCCATCATCAGGACCACCGTAGGTAGCCTGGCAGCTCAACAAATCCCTCCATCGAGCTTGGTCAATTGATCCTGATGCTCCCGCACGTGCTTCTAACGTTCCAAGGTTGGCATGTCTCTCCACTGTGCCGCGGTCGCGCGCAACGCAACACCATACGGAGCGACCTGCCCCATGTCGAAGGTAGCTAACAACCTCAGCCGCTGTGGGTTCTCCAGCACGAACCTTTTTCTTTAGTCAGTTTGAAAAAACACCTGGACTCTTAGCAAACTGTTGAGTACGTGGGGTTTGAGGAATCACATCCACTTCCAAGCCTCTGGGCGACACGCCGTCACATCGATAACAAAATCCCGCGCATAAACGACACTTTGTTGTGCCGTCCGCAAAGAGTAATTAAACACTGCATAAAAAGTGGATAGGCTCTAATGCAAGAAGCTTTCCGAAGTAACACACCAATCACGCCCCCAGCATTTCAGAAAAATCGGGCTCGGCTGGCCAATGGTTGACTTTGGATATGAATGAGCGATAAACAAAAAAATCGAAGACGTTTCGATTTGCGAAGTGGCTTTTTGGCGGTGTACTACAAATTATTCTAGTGCTGGAAACATTTTCTGTTTCTCGAAACGCCCGAGGTGACATTTGTTTCGAAGGCTTTCCGCCACGACGGCGTTTCGTTTGCTGGCTGTAGTGTATCTGCAGTGAGTTGAAACAACAGCACAGTAGGTGGGAACCAAAGAACCAAAGAACCACAGTCCACATCACTATGCATGCATAGTCATTGGAAAACACAATCTCAAACGGATCCGTTCCATTCGTTGCTTTGACTAAGCCCTTCCCAGTTTTCGACTCTCCGCTAAAAGTAGATTCGCTTTACGTCTACGTACT
The DNA here is from genome assembly GCA_000467715.1 of Hysterium pulicare CBS 123377. NCBI lineage: Eukaryota > Fungi > Ascomycota > Dothideomycetes > Hysteriales > Hysteriaceae > Hysterium > Hysterium pulicare. Next base: position 38,122 of record AJFK01000863.1, read on the forward strand.
CTAGAGCTCCACAACACCTGAACTACCGTAGCCGTGCGCAAAACAGGGAGAAGAGAAATGGAGATGGGTTCATAGAAGCAAACCTAGAACAAATGTAGGTTCAAAACGCTCATAGTAGACTGCACGCTCGAAGACGGAGCTCCAAATTCCGAATTTGCGCCTTTGCTCCACCAAGTAAAATGCCTGATTTCCACGGCAATATACATTCAGCTTGCTTGGGGTGTCCCTCTCCAACTCCATGTGCCGCAACGCCTGTAGGCTTAAAAAGCGTAAAGGAAAGGAGAGAAAAGAAAGATTACTGGTGACTGGTTTTATGCGAGGTAGCGGTAGGAATCTACGGAGGCACCCTCTATACGCTCCAGATACTCGCGTTCGATGAGGCTCTCGATGCGCTTCTTGATCATGTTGACTTCTGGTTTAAATTGTCCGACTAGCTGGTTCAGTGTTTCTGCAACGAGTTGCTGGTGAGACAGTTCTTTGCGTTGCCTGTCACGTTGTCAGCGATTACGTAGGCAGATATTAGAACAGGGTTTTAAAGACTTACTTCATGATCCTGACAACAGCCGCTTCAATGCAGAAGGCTCTTGAGTCATCATTCTTCTTCTCTGTCTCTCTCCGTTCACGGTCGCTCTCCACCTTGTTGCCGCTAGACACAACGCCGACCTTGATGCGAACAAACTTCCCTTGGAAGCCTTCGTTGAAGGTGAATTTGTCGCTGGGTTTTACATCCTTGGTCATAGGTTCCTTAAGCAAAATTCGAGTCTTTGGTGCGACTGCCAATGACTGCAGATTGCGAACAAGATCGCTTGGAGGAATGTTTGTCCGGGCTTGAATTTCTTCAAATGTCATGGATTGATTAGCTGGTAGGTCATTGAAAAGAAGTAAAATGACCATTCCATATGTTGAAACATTAAGGTCGTGTTTACGTTCCTTGACCGTTCCATCTTTCTGCGGAACCTTGGGGAACGTCGCCTTGATGTCTGCTGACCCCATAGCAGCCAGCCAAGTAAGCTGTCGGCCGGAGTGCTTTTCACCGTAGTATTTCTCGAAGCCTTTCTTGATGCGTTCAATGGCGGCCGGGAAGATGCATTTCAGCATTCTACCTTGTTCATTGTCACCAGAGCTTCCCATTGACTCCAATGGCCATGTCATGCTTGTGAGCACGTTAATGGCGAGTTCAATGCGTTTTGGATCGGGATCGCCGAGCTGAGCAACATGTGCCTTGTAGCCAGATGTGAGCTCCTCGGAAATGGTCATGTCCTTGAACATGGCTTCTAGCTTCATGGTAAAGTTGTTACCCAGCTCAATCTTCATCCTCGAAATCATTTGTTTCTCTACATCATTGCTGATCGACTTGTTCATGAGTAGTCGCCTACAGAGATGCTTCTTGTAGTACCGCTCGAACAAGTCCTTGTCTTGAACGTATCGCAGGAGAATAATGGCCTTCTCCAAGACCATATCGATCTCATTCTCAGTTTTACCCTTTATGCCCTTCTTCATATTTTCGTCTATGAATAAGGATATGTACTCAGAACTCCGTGGGAAGCTCGTCGAATTGATGAAATCCGCGAAACTACGGGTCAAGGCAGTCTGAAGTGGTTGGTCGGAGTTGAACGAAGTCTTCCATATCTTGTCGAATTTGTCTTTCAACTGCAGCACATCTTCCACCCATTTGATGGCCGCCACCGTCTGTTGATTAATACTTTTCTCCGGGGCCGGTCCTTTACCCTTCTCGGTTGGTTCCGCTGGCGGCTGAGCTTGCGATGCGGCAATTGCTGCGCTGTTGACGTCGGTGCCCATTTCCACGACCCGCTTTTGCATGGCTCGCATGAGTTCCGACTTCTTGCTATCCACTCTAGCATTTAGATCATAAATAAGATTGAGCTCCTCTAACCGGTCATTGTCGATCATGAACCGGACTCCGCTCTCCATTTCGACGAGCTCATGGATTCGGTTCTTGATGAGCTCGTCCTCAACGACCTTCTGGATTTTCGAGGTGGTTATTTCAGAGAGCGTAGATCGACATCGATCTTCTTCTTCGTATATTCTTCGACGAGTGTGTCTACAATAAGCACCGGCATCCGAATCTCGTAACAGCAATTCCGCCTCTTGCCTATAGAATTCCCTGCTGCTACCCAAGAAGTCTTGCTCGAAGGATGTAACGTATAATCGATGTTCTTCAGCCTCGTTCTCATCTTCATGCAGTCCCTCCAACATGTATACACATGACTTGATGAGGTGCTTGTCTATAACATCCCCGTCGCGTTCCATTTGTATTTGCTCAAGGATTACCTGATTGAGAAGGCCAAGAACCGGAGCACTATCAGAATCCGCAGAAGGGGAGTTGAGAATGTCGTCCCGGAAGAGTACCATTGCCGTAGTATAGATCGAAGCACGGCGATGATCAGTACAATATACACGGTCCTTCTCATTGAAGTCAGTCCTGCCTTCTCTTCCAAGTCAGGGTGCAGATTCATAGATACCATATACATCAGGACATCCGCCAACATGCTCATGCAAACCTGATGATCTTGCCATGATTGTTTTAGGCCTTTCATAAACTTCTCGCCCGACACCCGCCTCTCATTCACCGTTGTGCCGCCAAGTCCTTGAGAGTTCGACAGGAGATTTGGAGTGAGGAGGGTTTGAATTGAACCTCTCACCTCCTTGCTAAGCCAGTCGTGTTCGAAATCTCGGACTCGTTTGTAGAGGTCTTCACCCTTTTTCTTCAGAACAATGCGATAGGCGTGGCGATATAGCTCCTCATATGATAGCTTGGACGCATTCTTGGTATGTATTTCTCGAAAAGCGGAGGATATTATGGCCCACGTGTTTTCGAAGTCAATTTCGTCGCCGTGCAGACCCTGAATAAGACCCATTGTCAGTATTCAAATTGATAGATATGAAAGACACGGTAATAAGTTTAGAACCCAGCCTTGCGTAGTGCAAGAAAGGCAGGTTGGTGGATGCTTTGGTCGGCAGTGAAGTGAACCAATGTGGATTTCTTACCCTACGTGGTGGACGTATCTTCTGTCTTCCTCGGCCAGCAATCATTTTTGACTGGAGAGGTCACTGCGAGCCGTGAAATTGGCCTTTGAGATGGGCGGCGGGGGTCTTGCTTGGGTCCAAGTTGGTCAAGCAGTGGCGGCAAAGTAGAGATGGTGGACTTGATGTAAGACCATAGCCAAGAAGCGAACGGAGGTCTATTCGCAAGCTGTAGGGGATCTGGAGACAGTGAATGCAGCGTCTAAGTAAAAGCTGAGGCAGTACTCGTGGGGTGTCGGAAGATGCCGTGCCCGCATTCGTGAGATGACCGAAGCGGCTCAAACCGCCAAGACAAAGTTTTGTAGAGGTTGGCCACCACCGCTCAAAGCATCCAACACTCACTGACACCATCCAGCGTCTCTCAATATAATCTCGCCTTTGTTGAAATGAATTCCTCGTCGTCATTACTGCGATCCCTAATTCGGGCATCTACCTCCCAGGTCCTTAGACCTCTCCGTCAGGAGCTCACTCCGGCATCAAAGCGTCTGTATCACCATCCGCGAGCGTCTGTTCTACGTCGTCCTCAGCTATGTCCATCAATAAGATATCCCTCGAATTCTACCTGCCGATACGAGTCTACGGTCTCAAACTCTGCAAATATACCTCTACCTGCTGGCTCGACGACGCCCCCAGAATCTCGTCTCGAGCGCGATCAAGTTCCTGCCTACGAGTTGACGTTTACTTGCAAGAAATGCAGCACGCGCTCTTCACATCGAGTATCAAAGCAGGGTTATCACCACGGTACTGTTCTGATATCTTGTCCAGGGTGTAAGAACCGGCATTTAATCAGCGATCACATGAAGGTGAGTTCAAGTTGTCTGAACCTCACACACTCCTTGTACAATTCCGTGTTGAAGAAGTACTCCGGCAGAGGTTCTATCTGCTAACACACATAAGATTTTCTCGGACAAACCATTAACCATCGAAGACCTCATGCGAGAGAAAGGACAGCTCGTCAAGCGTGGATCATTAAGCGCAGAGGGCGATGTCGAATTTTGGGAAGATGGATCCACAACCCCCCGATCAGCTAATTTCATTCCGAGCACAGCAGCTACAACAGATGGCGCGCGAGGAGCGAGACTAACGGAGCCTGCAACATCAGAGGGTTCTGCTCATGATGCGGATGATTCCTCCTCGAACAAATTATAATAGGGTCGACCATTATCCCACGAGAACATGCGACCTGCGTCTTCAAACTTCCAGTCTGCCCGGAAGTAAAGGCTTAGGAACATATATTGGGGAAAATTCTGCCAGGTAGATGTTTGCAGGCATTAACTCCACTTCATTTATTCGAGCCACGCAACTGTAAAATAGTGTAGATCAACGAGATACCCCGATGTTTTGGTCTGGTATTGGGCAATTAGCATCCGTTCTATGGAGACCTACTCTAGTTGAGCATGGAATTCACAACTTCCACGCAATTCCTACGTTTTCACCTACCTGCCGCAGCATGTTCGCTCAAAGCTCCTAATGGTGCAATGGCATCTGTTGCGAACTATACTACCTTCCAGGTTTCGAATTTGCAATGAGGAACTTTACTTTTTGTGGCCGATGGCGAAGTAAGGCTGATTGTTGCTACAAGGCTGAGAGCTGTAACCCGCTACGAACCCTTCACCTGTTCTTACAGCCATCTACACTCTCCGAGCGTTCAGAAAGACAGCCAAAATACCTGTAAGTTCTGTCATTTCTTTAAGTGGATTAAGAGAACTAACATTTCTCCTCACTGCAGACTTTGGCCACTCTTCAGCCGGCGCTGGTAGAGGCAGCCTGATTTTTACTTGCCTATGGCGTCCTTTGAAGACCTCGATCAGCTCATGCTGGCTTGGTTCCCTATATCTAGTTCCAGTACAAAGAAGTATTTAACTGAACTCGATCTCAGGGGAATCGCAAACGTGCTCGAGCGAACAGGGAAGCAATCTTGGTCTCGTATTCCTAGGATCTACACTATTCTAAGGGTCACGGATCAGCTTCCACGGATTGACTCGTTCATCTCGGAAGGCATAACTGATATATGGTTCCCTTTTACCCAAAAAAGTCTCCCCGAATCCTTCCATAGTCCTTCGGCACGAGCAGACTTCCTCGAAGCGCAAAGCCTTGTTCTCACCAACGCATTGGACATTGAGCACGACGATGGTAAACATCGTCATTTTTCGGACACGACCGAGGTCCCATTTAAAAAGATTGCCGAACTCGGCAAAGGCGGCCACGGCTATGTTGATCGTGTCATCAGCACGATCAGTCATAGGGAATATGCGCGAAAGCTTATCCCTAGAGGACGGACATTCAAAAAGGATAAGGATATATTGCGAACTTATGAGAGAGAGTTGGCTAGCCTTAAGAAGTTGTCAAAATCACATAGGCACATTGTTGAACTCATCGGCAGTTATACGGATCCAGGTTACGTTGGTATCATTATGTCACCGGTAGCAGATTGTAACCTGAAGGAATACCTAGAACGGCCCGACGCGGAAGTTGAGAGATCTCTTCTTCGGACCTTCTTCGGTTGCCTAGCTTCTGCACTCTGCTACCTTCATGAGAACAGAGTTCGGCACAAAGACATTAAACCTCAGAACATCCTTTTGAAAGACACCGTCATTCTCCTAACCGATTTTGGCGCTGCACTGGACTGGTCTGAGCTCGGTCATAGCACTACTTCTGGTCCTACCTCTATGACTCCTCGATATTGTGCTCCAGAGGTTTCGAATTACTCCCATCGAAACTCGTCGTCCGATATCTGGTCTCTAGGCTGTGTCTTTCTGGAGATCTGGACCGTGTTAAAACACTCAACTCTAAATGCGCTGGAAATTTACTTAAGCAATAACGGAACTATGTCGAAATGCTTTCATCTCAATTATTCTGCCGTCACTTCTTGGATAAATACAACGAGCAAACTTCCCGGGACCGAGGTTGAGAACATACCGTCCGTGTGGATACTGGAAATGTTGAAGACAGACCAAGTAGAGCGCTGCTCTATTCACAGCTTGATGAACTGGATCCAAGATTGTAATGACGATGTCAACATCAATGTCACTTTTGCGGGATTATGCTGCCTCGATGACGGCCACATCAGTGAAGTGACAGATTCTTCAGCTGATCAGGTGACAGATGATGATAGTAATGATACGCCGCTCAAGGACACAGCTCAACCGAAGCCAGAACAAAGCCACGCTCACCGACCTAACCCCTTTGTCAAACATGAATCGAGGACTTGGATAGAGCAACCTTCTCCCGACAAGGAAGAATCCGAGTTCAGCGAACCACATCTTTTCCTAAAAAAGCCTGAATCGGGAGTCTGGACTCAACCTGTTTTCATACGAAATGATTCGGCTCCGTTGCGGCCAGAAGATGTCAGGAATGGTCTGCCCGAAAAGGCAGTACCAGTGGAACGGGCGCCCGCGATGAAGAAGGTCCAGAAGAAGACGCAAAAGAAGACGACGATTGGTTGGGTCGACCGTCTCAGGGGGATGTTCATTACTTCATCCGATATGATATCCATCATTGAGGAACACTTTCGTGACTGCGAACGGTGTTTGGACTCACTTAACGGCCGTTTCTCTTCCGAGGAGGAATTCAGGAGCAAAATGTGTAGAATAGGACGAGCCTATGCCGACAAGATCAAATTTATGGTTTTTCTCGACGATGGTCAGATCCGATCCCTAAGGACCTTTCGAATACGATCGAGCAGCGGGAAGCCTTATACTAAGAAACTTCTCAGAGCCTTGCAAGAGGTTCGGAATCGAAAAAGCTCGAGATAGCATCACTATTGGGGACACTGTACCTTTCACCGCCAATCGGACCATGTATGCTAAGACAGAAGGTTTTCAGAACGAGTTAGGAAAGCATGTGTACGCATTTGGATTACTAAGCTCGATATGTATAGTAGCCAATGAATTCTAATGCACCTTGGTATTCTAGAGATACGATTTTGTGATCCCAAGATCCGCGGTGTTTGCACCGTGAGGGTGGCTTTTAGGCATGGTTGCAATTGCGGAACTAGCTGATGTGAGCCCGTGCAATACTTAAATTCCAGATGGGCCGAGCGGCGATCGAGTAAAACTACACAAAAGGCCCTTTCACCATAAAATACCAACTATATTCGGTCATGGAGCATATCATGACAAATGAACAGATTTCAAGCAAACAGCAGCTTTTCAAATTGAGCAGAGATACCAAGTGATCCGAATTTCTATATACATCCAGCTACACGGTCCTTCCCTCGCTCAGACTCCTAACAACAGCCACGCCAAAACAAACCCAAGCCGTGAAATCCACAACCACCATCCTAACCCTATGCACTGCAATCCACCCCGCCAACGCCTCACTCGCACTCGCATCCGCAAATTTGTCTTCCCTCTTACCCTCTTCATCTTCCTTCGTCTTTCCCACACCCCCCAACTCAAACAGCCTTTTAACCTGCCACATTACCCCCGGCGCAAAAGCCAAATGCCCAATTGCAGCCACAAGGCCCGCAATATACCATTTTCTACTTGCCGCACCACCTCCTCTAACACCCCTGCTGCTTACGACTAACAGGTTCGCAACCGCACTCCATGTACTAATCTGATTGAATCCGACAACGCTATACACAGCCGTGTTGAAGAAATTGATGAACCAGAGTGGTATTACTTTCTCCTTCGCTTGCTCGGTTTCGGTGGCTGCGAGGTCGGTGTTTGTGGTTGGGAGGAGGGATGCTTGTTTCGGTTTTGGGGTTGTGAGGAAGGAGGATGTTGTTACCCACTCCATGTAGGCATGGGTTAGAGTGCCCGTGCTGGATATTAGGGGCGTTAGGCGGAGGAGGGTGAGTGTTTGGGGGGTTAGGGGGTGGGAGAGGAGAGTGGATGCCATTGTGTATGGATGGTTGCGGGGGTGGTTCGGAGGTTTGGAAGTTTGGTTGAAGCGTTTTGGAGTAGTCTACTGTGGACGAGCGGATTTGTGAGTGATTGATGTGTTAGTGAGGGATTGATGTTTGTATATGAGAGCGAGTCAGCATTACTGGGGTGATACGCGCAGATGACGATCCTTCGGTGGTGTTGGAGTCTCCGCCAGACCCCTGATCGTCGGTCGCCAGTAGTGCCAAGCATCCGAGATGGTCCAAGCTTAGCTTGCCTAAATCAGTAGAGCATAGTAGTAGAACATAAAAGTCTATATGCGACGCACTGGGCAAGGATTGTCTAATTGAGCACTCCCTTCTATAGCTTAAAACATATGGATTTCTTAAAGCTTATTTTCGACCACGCGACGAAACCGAACTTCAAGAGAGGTGAACCGAAAAGGAAGTGAGAAGCATTTTAGGGTTAACAAGACAGATCTACGTATGGAAGAAATAAAAGGTCAAAACCAAAGAAAAGGCGGTTTTTGAAGACGTATAAGAAGGTATGGGTAACAGGACTGGCGCTTTGAGCAATTTAGGAAGGCTGAATAAGGGAAAAAGTAACACTTGAGCTTAGTACGACTAGTATAGCGATCATCCGCACATTTGCATCGGTATCCATACTTAGGCTCGCACATAGCAAACAACGTGGCGAAGGAGAACAGTAATTTCAGTGGTCTGTCTCAGATCCAGGCTCGGGATTGCGTACTCTTGGTTCTCGTTGGCTCCGGGGCCGCTTCTCGGGAACATCATTCAACCTCACTGTGTCATCCATCTTACGTTTGTATGTATCTCCGTGTAGCTGTGTTGGAGACGTATTCGTATGTGGGTTCGATTGTCTCATCACTTCCAAGACCAATTCCTGCCAGCTCAGTCGGCTGTGACCGACTTTACGACAGCCCAACCACTTGATATCCCGTATTGGGACTTCACACGCCTCGAAACACTTCGGAAGATGGCGTGTAAGCTCCTCGATTTGCTTCTTGTTGAGATCTTGATGTTTGAGCGCGAACCCAAGAGTCAGAAAGCCACGATGTTGGCGGTCTCCTTGGCTAGTCACCGTTATCTGTGGCTCGTCCTTCAGTGGACTGAGTCGAATATGGCGGCTATTGCCAGGAAG
>AJFK01000864.1:0-107797 GCA_000467715.1 Hysterium pulicare CBS 123377
GGAAGGTCGTTTTTTCTGCATTCTCTCAATCACATCTCGAGTTGTAAAAGACCCGTCCGCGCATTCCTTTGCCAGTGCTGTCAGGCAGTCTATTAGTGCTCTTGTGAAAGAAAACTCTCCCGGGCAAGCAGTCCCATAACCAAGCTGGCTGGCCGCGAGCATCTCAAATGTTCTGCCGGACTCAAAAACGTTCCTCAAAAGGTCTGAGGCAAAGCAGCAGTCCATGATCGAGAGGACATCAGCCTTGACTGACTCAATTAAATGCCGTTCGGCGGCATTCCAGGGAACTTTTGATTCTGGAAAGTCGGAACCATTTGTCCTAAGCTCAAATTAGCCTCACTTCCTCTGAATAGCTGCGCGTACTCACGGCGACAACTCTAACGTCTTTCTTTCCTTATCGTAGACTCCATGGCCGGCATAGTAGACGATCAATAGGTTCTCAGAGGAGTCGTGTTTGAATGCCCATGACGTTATCGCGCTCTCCAATTGCAGTTGAGTTCTTTCAATCCCCAAGTCGATGACTTCTACGGTATATCTGAAGACATGGACAAACATAGCTTTCAAGTCGTCAACCTAAGGTCTTATTAGAGGTACCCATTTGGAACATGATTCGGGTCACGCATACTTCTTCTTCGACCAGCAGCTGATCCAAAGTTTTCTCCCATTTGATAATTAGGACGCAAACATTGCGGTATCCATCAGGAAGATTCATATTCGATGAGATTGCTTCATCCCACCAGCTCTGCATTTCTGTCTCATGTTCATCTTCAGCGCGACAGCGCGAGTTCTGAAGAGTAGAACATGATAATGGGGAAGCAGTAATAGACTTGGCGGTAGACTGAAGAGACATTGATGCTTTCTGGCTGCATTGGCACCATGCCGGTGTCATTCTTATTTGTTGAAAACCTTACGCCGGAGGGAAAATGGAAAGAACTGTGGGAGATGCGCAGCAATCGACCACCTTTACGTATAAGGAATAGTCTAGTCGGAATACGGGGGGCGTTCATACTCAGCCTCACGGTTGTTGGCATTGTGGAGGCTAAAATTGGCCGTCTATGTGGTCCAAAAGCGAAATTTGAGAGCCTTGTGGCCTGGTGGCCCAGAGGGTGTCCCGCACTGGGTTCGTCGGCCTTCTTCTTAGACGTTAGCCTCGTTACACACCGACAAGCTCAGCCTCGTGGGCTCATCCTCAGGCAGATTTGTTCCGTCGAACAACGCAAATCCTTTTCCAAATTCTACAAAAGTTAATCTAAGTAATCAGGACACAAGGAGGACTTGGTATCGAATCAGAGACATCGCTGGTTTGACCCTAACTTTGATGACATATCTTTAGCATGTTCAGTGAAGCGGTAAGAGATCGAGTGGTAGAGAAATTCTTATCAAAAAAGGCAGCGGAAACACTGCAGGAAGGCAAACATGATGTGTACAGCTGATGACGGACTTGGTTTGATTGCAAGGCCGCATGACAAAACCAAAGAGCCGCAGAAGACTGCCTGAGCTCATAAATGGGAGCCTTTCAGCCTGACGTCCAAGGCATATCCTAAGGCTGAGATGATTGTCCACGAAACATGGCCTCCCAAGATATCGAGCAGGGCACGGACCAGGTTAGATCAAATGCAGAGGTGCCTCCACGACGTTTGTATACCCCGCTCACCTCATAAGTAGGCAAACCGCATTCCCACTGAACGAGCTGGCACCACTGGTGGACCGCAGGGTGATGTATGACTGCTTCTTCTCTGTGTAAGGCAAAGGCTAATGGCTATGCTAGATTCGCCGGATGTGGAATGATGAAAGTAAGGTGTCGGTCACCGAAACAATCAACAATAAGTTCAAGAAGAAACAACTCGTAGTAGCCGCAGGGCGAAAAAACTCTGCCAATAAATGGGAATATCAATTGAAAACTGAGTCGGGCGAGCAGTATCGAAATGGCAACTGGTTTCCAGAAGGCGAGGTGAGGCGATATTGAGGGGCGCTTACCGCAAGGGCGCATGAATTTGGGGGTACACGAGCACGACCGGTCAACAGCTGTAGAAAGTATAAATATGATGGAAACATGTCTAAACATACCAGCAATGCCATGCCAAATCTGAGAGATGGATCAATATTCGACTTCAGCCAGTGAAAAGAACACCGAGTCCCTAGCAGCTCATTCTTCTTGGAGTTCCAGTCAAAAGATACTTTCAGAGTCTGGTATCCCACACCCAAGGACCGTCCCATCAGGCGTGAAGCAAAGAAGCCGGAGTAAGTGAAGTATTTACCGTTAAAATGGTCGTGTATGCATTGTACTAACCGGTCAGGGTCAATTGCTCGCACAATTCTCGAATTCTTTAGCTACCTCCGTAGCGTTACCCATAGGGGTAAAGCCAAAGATGTAGAAAACCAATTGCAATCTGCAAATCAAAACCAAACTGAGAGCCTTGGGATTCAAAGTGGGAATGATCATGGCACGACTGTCCGCACGCGTAAGTATGGCCGTAGTCTCTTCCGCTTGATGCAGCTGATCATGAGTCTAATTAGTTGAGTCCTGTTCGAAAGGATACCCACGTCTCGCTGCATTCAATGCCAGCGAACAGAACTTTATGCTATACCGGGGATTCAGTTACATTCATGCACGGTTATTACTAAAGCTGCAGGCAAGCATCGTATCTTTGGAGGAGGAACTGGATCGCTTCGATGAATTGCACGATGGTAACGATGATGACCGACCTAGACTCGGATCCTGGGAGGTAGATGAAGGCGCTTGTGAGACTGAGAAGTCGGCAGGAGATCGAACGCGAAATGACGTGCTTGACGAACTGCATAAGAAGGTTTGTGAATATGGTTAGTAAGACTAAGACAATATTGCCATGTGACTTCTGCTTACCGAGTCCGCAGATGAACTTCTTATAAAGGCCAGAGAACTAGTATCGTTCCAGCGTCCAACCAATCGTGATTATAGAAGCGTTCGCAACTGGTTCCATACGGTTCAACCACTTGTTCAGGGCGAGCAAAAATACATACAATGCAGAGAGGACATGGTGTCTCTTAGGCATGGCAGAGAGTGGGCTGGATTCGATGGCTTGATCGAGCAATTATTGCATAAGCTTGATTGCAAGCTGATCCGAGTACGATCCTTCAACCTTTTTAGAGTTTCCGGAGCTAATGAGGCACAGAAAATCTTCTGCACCGACGACTTACGACGAAAGACCACCGATGAGCGTGTCTACTACTTCTCACCTTCCCGAGTAGAGAATCTGGTTGGTGTACTTATCACGAGCGTGTAAGATTTCTTTCGCAATAGACTTGGTCAAAGCACTTATCATTCTAGAATATTCGTTCTGCTGGTTCTTCCGGTGGTGGGGATGTATCAGCTCTCTTCTGCGCACACCTCCAAGTCCATCTTCGCAGCGATTGGTGTCTTGATTGTTTTTACCCTCCTCTTCGCTGCAGCTATGTCAATGCTTACGAAAGCCCGAAGACATGAATTATTTGCGGCGAGTGCAGCGTATTGCGCTGTACTGGTCGTCTTCATCAACTCCACAAATTTCTGCTAATGGATGCAAATCATCGGAGGTCTGTTCCAGGTGAAAAAAGTTAGCGGATAAAGTGCGGTGCCACGAGGCTTTCATTCTGATATAGAGTATACTCTCTTGATATGATAGATGTTGAGCAAAAGGATTCCTTCTAGCGTCACATAGTCTTGGCACATGACTCATGGGCCGATAAGGATGAAACCTAAAATTCACTGTCCTAGACAAGCTGTATCGTTCCGTCTGGGCTTCGGCGTTTAATTCCATCTTCACGAAACGGAAATCTGAAATTCTAAGTTCACACAAGCAGATCAACATAGCAGCAAGGCGCCATAGACGAGTCACCATCGTACTATCGAGAGAGCAGCGATCATGCCTACATAGGAGAACTGATAGCCTTTCCTTCAGATGTCATATGGCACAGCAAAACTATTGTGCAGATTTTCGGGTGAGTCCATTGGTTGAACATTAATTGACCCAACTTTTTCTATATGTAGGAGGTTCGAAACCATGCTCGCCGCAGGATAATTTTCAACGTTTACGACAGCTTGGTGGGACCGCAGGAAATGGTCTTGAATTATTAGTAATACGAAGGTCGTCATACAGAACGGTCTAATCGAGGGCAACTTGCTCGGACGGAGTAATACAAAGCGGTAGCAAAATGTTTCTGCCGGAGAATACGCAAGGCAGCACTAACTGGCCAGGTATTGGTTCCGTTGCCTATCGGGCTGGTTAACTCCATCCTATAGCGGCCGAGATCTCGTTCAGCGATTAAAGCCCTCCCATGCAAAGGCAATCACATTTGGGAGGTGTAGGAGTCAGACCTATTTCTACAATGGATCTGGATGATCATGATATTTCGGTGAGGTTAAAGGATTTCAAGATCTCTGCCTTTCAAAAATCGGCTGCCAGCACTTCCACCTTTAGTACCTTGGAGCGTTCAAATGGAGTCATTAACTTTGTAAATTTGCCAACATCTTTCTTTTAGGTCGCAAGGGTGTTTGAGGATAGTGATGACCCCAGATCTTTAGATGCTCGTTTGTCCTAACAAGATTAGTGGTCTCGAATACCAGAATAACCTGTGTTGGTCGGACTGGAGAAACAACTGCATCGACCATATTCTGAATCTAACCTGAGCTTTGCTCCGTCTAGTACAATGCAACCAATCTTTCAGCGCATGGTAGTCAAAGTTGCGAGGTGGGTTACACAACGCAACTCACGGCGCTGATCTGTGCTTCTGCTTTTCTCACTTCCAGTCAGTCCTCTTGCCTCCTTGCATAGCATGCCTTCAGGCTCTCCACTTATAACACAACTCCCTTTCGCAACTACCTTTCTCTTTCCAAAACCAAAACAATCGATGCTCCAAAATGGTGGCCTTTGTCTAAACGAACTATATCTGATCGCTGATCGTAACTAGATCCATCACCACTTTGCAGCGAAAACGCGAATTGCTCCAAAGATCCAGTTCGTCGGTGTCTTTGATTCCGTAAAAGCGGTCGATGACAAATCTCTATTCAACATTGAATTCAATGACTCAACCCAACATTTGCGTCACGCACTCGCCCTTCACGAAGACCGGAAATGGATGACTCCGGAATACGTATTCCCGGACTTCAAGGGGAGAGACGGTCGCTTGCTCAAACGCAGTTTCGTGCAAGCATGGTTTATTGGTGCGCATACTGATATGGGAGGATCCGCTCAGAGGGATGGTTTGGCATTGTATCCACTGCAGTGGATGTTGCTTGAGAGCAAATTCCAAGGACTTGTCCTAAAATTCGAAGGGACATTCGGGGGTCGGGCACCTATCGACAACCCACTCGATATTGTCTTCCCCAGGACCGAGAATCGTAGCAAAGGGCAGGAATTGTGGTCCTGTACAACCGGAAACGGCGTCAATGTCAAGGTACAGGATATACGAAAGGTACACGAGCTTAAGGTTTATGAGAGCCGCTATGGGGTTCAGTTGAACAACCGTCACGCTAAACGAGGTTTTTGGCGCTGACGTTGTAAGTCGACTGTGATGTCCCCATAAGTATGCAGTCCATTGACTACGACTCATATCACATATGTAGACTCCGAGTTCCGACCGGGATAGAGGTACACACAACGTAAGGGAACCGATAACTGTCCCCGACAGACCTGACCTGATAGTACAAGATTCCGGGAGTTTTGAGGCTGGAGGAGTCAATGAATTTGAAGACATAGCCAAATTTTTGCAGGATAGATCAGCCGAGACTGAATACGTAACCGCTTGCATATGGTACGGTATGTCCAGGTTCGATTTGCATTGTTAAGGAGTGTTTGTCGCATACATTCTGGTGCTACACTTATGCGCGCACTTTTGATTCGCAGCTGATTTGACCTTAGGTTCTGCTTAGAAACTAATAGTGCACGAGCGAAGCAAGAGACAACCAACAAGCTGTTCCAAAAGCTTGCACAATATGCAGAAGATGTACCGATCGTAATTTTCGCAGGACGAGCAAAGTCAAAATAGGATTTTTGAAGATCATAGGGGATTTCAAACCAGTCGTCACGGCTAGTGTCGAGAGTATTCAGGCTGCAAGCAAGATGCCTGATGACGATAGCAGCGACGGAGACACTGTTGTCGAAGATACTGCCTCCGAAATTGAGCGAGACGTCAAAGATATATTCAACGCAAGCAAGGAGATGCAAGAAAAGAGACAGGAATAGCGCAAGGCCGAATAATTCACACAACTCACTCAACCCAACAGATTGTGGCATACATGGGAGGTTTTGGACTAGGATTGAAAGACATTTGCAAGTGTGGGATAGTTCTTGAAATGGTCTCAAGCATGCCACTGCTCCATCCATTTCGTGGGCTTATTCGGAAGTAGAAAGAGTCTGCCCACTCTCCATTTCGTCCATGTCTGCATGGATATGTAGACCCCTTGGTGTGATAATGGCTTGCTTATACTCAGATCAGCTAGATTTTTGTAGAGTTGGCTAGGTCTACGAAGAATCGAGGACAAGGCTGAAATTCGTCTTCGTCTTCCACGCGTTCCGACATAGGCGTAAACGGTTACCTATGTTCTAGATCTAGCGATATGAGTTCTTGGGTATGCTTTTCGAGTACTCAAGATAGTTATGACCCGCGTTCTTCTTACAATTACGTCCGTTTTTGTGCGATATCGTCACCTATTGCATGGTTCGGTCCCTTTTTGGCTCAAATGGCGCATCCGGGCATGCGTCCGCATCCACGTTTACAACCCTTTCGAATCAGTAATCATAGTTTGGCGTTTTTAATCCAATCATCCAGACCACTTCATGCAGATCACTGCATCTGGCCTACGCGATCCTAGCTTATTAGGTGTCGTGACCGGTTCATGTGATAAGCTTCCGACGCCTCATTTTGCTTTTTCCTTCTTCTTTATCGCATCCGCTAGGCTGAGGCATTGGTATAATCCTGCGATGGCTTCAATCCTCTGCCAAAAGAGCTGAAGCGTTCAAAAACCGGGTTTCCCCGCATGCCTTAGCGAGTCGACTAGGGTAGACAAGCTTCCACTGGTCACGGCTAACAGTGGCCCCCATTTTTGTCTATTTCTTGACTTGTATACCATTTGCCAATCCATGATGAAGCTTCAATGGCTTGGGGCCAGCCTTCTCGGCATCACAGTACTAGATCCTTTCCGGCGATTACGCTTCCATCACTGTTCTGCGAAAGGACTCGAACAGCGTCGAGCTCAGTCTTATCTTCGCCCTGCCAAGCATGGCTTGCAGATGCTTGTTACCGTGAGCTGATCCTATTCACCATGTCGAGTTCCAATGGCTGCCTTGTGGTCCGGTATCAGTGTTCTAGCCTTGAGTACAGAGCCGCACAAGGGACTCGTAAAGAGATATAGCTATCCTTCTGGTACGACCCTTCATGTCGTTCTCAGCCTTCTTGCAACAAAGGAATCTGATACCGAACCACCTCTTCCTCTTGCAACCTCAAACAATCCTTCCAGTACGATGGCGTACCCACCAATGAGCGATGCTAAAGCTCCCTTCGTGGATACTCAGCCTCTACCAAACTCGATGCTGTCGCCAACAGTTCAGCAGTCTCCAAGACGCTCCCTACGCCTTCGTGCGGAAACCCTCTTCCACAAATTTTGGATTTGGGAAGCCTTAGCCAGTTCTTTTTCCATTGTACTTTTTCTGATCATAATGCTACTCATGTGGTATTATAACGGATCCATATATGGAACGCCATCCAATCTCTCCCAGACGGCTAGTATGAACAGGCCGATTGTATATCCAATATTCTCCTTTCTCAGTTCCCTCATGAAAGCTGCAATGCTCATGCCCGTGGCGACATCAATAAGCCAGCTGAAATGGTCATGGTTCAGACGGAATCGGAGTTTGGTGGATATTGAGAAGTTTGAAGAGGCTAGTCGAGGGATGGTTGGATCGTTACTGCTTTTGACAACTCTAAAATTCAGGTCCGTCATAACTCAAGTCTTTTTCAAATCCCCTGATGTCACTTCCAATACGCGAATACAACACTGACACCATGTCACCAGGCATCTAGCTGCTGTCGGTGCCGTATTGACTATTCTGGCGTTGCCAATGGATGCCGTCATCCAGAGCGCCATCACAGTTCCCCAAACCATGATGGACGCGCAGGATGTCTACCCAGCCAACAGCAGTATGTCCGAGACATCGCTGCCAAAAACCAGCGAGTATTCCTATTGGCAGATTATGACAGACAGTGACCATCCGTGGGCACGATCCGATATGATCAATGCGATTGAGTTCGGGATGTCTTACCTTGTCGGCTTGGATGAAATTATTTCGGCACAACTTATAAATAACTGTCCGACTGGATATTGTGACTATGGGCAGTATCAGACCCTTGGTATCGACTACAGCTGCATTGATAGGTCTTCTGACATCGAATCGGACACCGATCGCCTTTATTATACACTACCTGGAACCGACTTGAAGCTCTCAAGGACTTTGTCTGAGAACCTTCCATTGGGTATGATCACTTCTGACGCAACAACAAATCCTGAAAACATTCCATATCCTATACCTGGGCCTCTGATCGCACGTACATACGCCATTGTGGACAGGTGGGCAGATGAACCCCCCGTAGCGATAGATTGTGCGCTCTCTTGGGCAGTCCAAACATATACAGGATTTGTTTACGGCTTCACTCTCAATGAAACGGGTTATCCTACCAAATTCAATCCGACTGTCAACGACAATGGAAGTCTCATTTTAACCCCGGAAGAATGCTGGATCAATAACAAAACTGTCACTCAGAGCGACGATCCAGACCTCTACGGACTTGAATGCGAAAACGAAGTCACCAATGACGCTCATGTTGGTCTTCAGAACCTTCTCCTCGACTTCTACGACGGCTTCGTAGGCGACGCTATGATAATTTCCGAGAACCCAAAGAATTTCTCAAGAACCAATCACTACATCACAAACGTCTACGAACTGTCTGCCCGTGACCGCACGGACTTCATAGACGTCTTCAACATCACCATGTCAAACATTGCAGCGCTCATGACATTGACAGTTCGACGTGCAAACGTCAGCCTTGGGAACGATACTTCTTACGCGGCCAATACCACCGGCGTCGCTTACACCTACGTCTACTACTACAAGATCCAATGGGAGCGAATGACCGTCCCGGCAGTTCTCGTCTTCGGATCCGCCCTTTTCGTCATCATCACCGCTCTCACCAGCCGGTCTGCCCCAACGTGGAAGAGATCTGCTCTTCCTCTTCTATTCCACGGTCTGGGCACCACAGAAAGGGGTGCTGCTGGATCAGTCGAAGGACTTGCGGATATGAGAGAGGTGGCGAGGGATATGGAGGTGAGGCTGGCGACGAGTAATGAGGGGATTAGATTGATTAGTGAGAGGGTTTAAGTTTTATCAAAGGTTTGGTATGGGGTTCTCAATCTCTCGGGCTCTGTCTCTTTGGCATGTGTTTGCTAATCTCCTCGGGTTTTGACTCTTTGGTATGTGTCATGAATCATAATGTTAGTTCGCAATGATATAAAGAATCCGTTAAGTTCATAGTCTAATAAAGTATCACTTTTCCCCTTACCGCTAAATTAAGTTTCATGAAAGCATGACTCCTCATGTCGCCTACCGGACGCCAACTCCGTTTGATACGTTTTCCAACGCCTAGATAGCCCACGCACACCCAACCGAACAATCCTCAACCTCACCAACCTCTCCTCTTCCCCCTAGCCTCGGCCCCCTTCTCCTTCCTCTTCACCCTCTTAACATCCTGCCGTCTCCGCTTCTCCTTCCCAAACTTCTCCGGCATACTAACAGCCTCAATTCTCCTCTTCGCCCTCCTCTCTTCTCTCCTATCCCTAATCCCCTTATGCACATCCTGTAGCACAATCACGTACTCTGAAGTCCCCATCCGTTTCTGCAAGACATCCATAATCTCTCGTGCTTTGTCAAGGAGGGCCTTGTATGCGTCGTTGAAGGCTGGGTCGGTAGAGCGAGGAACAGTGGTTGCAGGGTCGGTGAGGGTGTTGAGGGTTGTGAGCAGGTGATAGAGAGAAGAGGCAATGGACGGGATCGGAAGCTTGAGGCAGAGTGTCTCTAGGAGAGTCATGACGGCAGTTTTGGGGACGAGAGAGGACAGTCTTATGATCTTCGTTTCGCGTCTGATGATAGCGCTTAATCGGATGACTAGGCGGTGGATAGCTGTTGGTGTCTGAGAGGCTGCCTTCTCGTCAGAGGTCTCTGGAGGAGGTGAACAGCCGCCCCATTCGTCCTCAGCTCCGGACTGGACACCTCCACTCGTTTCGTTGGCGACGTCTTCTTCTACGACATCTTCTTCGACATCATCGTCGTCATCGACCTTCTGCCAGTTCCATTTCGCGCCGTTGACGGCGAGGCAACGAGCCAGGAAGGCAAGATTGCGAATGCTTTGTGCGCACAAGTCCTCGCTCACACCAGGAATAAGCAAATTCTTCAACGTAGCGTTGGTGAGCTGCAGCATATCTTCGGCAGTCAATTGAAGCCCACGTGAACCGGCCAACGGTAGATTGTGCAAGCCTGCCTCACCGTTGGTGCTTGCGAAGTCGGCAAAGTACGTGCCGATAAGTTTGGCGGCCGTCAGCTTGACCCAAGCATGAGGATATGAGACACATATCCGAACGGCGGTCCATATGTCCTCCATGTTTGACGAAAGTGTCTTATCCGGTAAGAGTTTGCAAACTTTGGAGAAGACTGAAAGAGCATAGTAAATGAGCTCCCAGTCTTCTTCGTCGCG
This sequence comes from Hysterium pulicare CBS 123377, assembly GCA_000467715.1. NCBI lineage: Eukaryota > Fungi > Ascomycota > Dothideomycetes > Hysteriales > Hysteriaceae > Hysterium > Hysterium pulicare. Next base: position 10,759 of record AJFK01000864.1, read on the forward strand.
CCGCTCAAGACGTTCGTTGATTACCAGTTCAAGTTGGCCTAGAATGAAAGGTATTTCTTTTGAGGTGCCTTCCGTGACCTCAAAGTACAACCCCCAGCATTGAATAGCTACTCGCTTTAAACCAGGATCTTCTTCTTGCTCTAGCCAGGCTCGAAGGTCTGAAATGAAGCCTTTTGTTTTCTCCGCGTCTGCACGTTCGAAAACCTTCTTCACCAACACGCCAGCCATGGCCCTGCAGTCAGCCGAGTCGTCGTTACTCATGGAATAAACGAATGGAATGAACATCATCCCTAGGGCATCTTGAAGGACATTGTCTCCAGTTTTTGTTAGGATCAAATGCAGTGCTTCCATGACCGATTGTCTCCCCTCAACATAGTCGTATCGCAGATTCCTGATCAAGAACTCCAACTGTTTCGTGAAGCGTGCTTTTGCCTGGGGATACTCCATCAAGAATTGGAAGTAGTTACTGCGAGCTAAATCCCTTGCAGATCTTGTTTGGTTTGTCACCATCATAGCAGCCACTCTATCCATGACTTCGTAGACTTCTGTAATGACTATCTTGCGAGCCATGACTGCCTTGAGAAAACTGAAAGTCACGCCTTGACGATCTGGCTGATCAAGGTCTGGTAATAGTCGTTTCAGCAGGCCCGCAAGGTCTTTCTCTTTCACCATTACGTTAGGTCGATCCCGGAGTATCGCGGATATCAGTTTTAATGATGCCTGTGAGAGCTCAGTGTTGGTGGATGGAGCATTTTTAATGGTCCGGACTGCTTCAGAAACGTAGATTGGCGAGTCTTTGTCCAGTTCCGAGAGCGGAACCTTCACAATGGACGTCAGTAGACGAAGAGCCGAAATTTGGACCTCTTCTTGGCCTTGAACGAGGGCGTCGCCTAATATGGGAAGGAATCCAGCAAGATTTTGAGGAGTCTGAAGCTCTTCGTGTTTTCGTAGGATAGATCTGAGGAGATCAAGGCTGAATCGAGTAATCTTGTAAACGCAGGAAGTTGTTGCACCTCGAACGCCCGACTTCTCGGCACCTTTCATGTTGACAAGGTATCGCTTGGTCCGGGCATCTTCACGCTTTCCTTTCTTTGACTCGGCATTCCCCTTGTATACTTCTTGGATCAGTTCAAAACAGAAAACAAAAATATCCCGATCTTTAACCGCAGAGTTCTGAAGGATACCAAGGCCTATCCGGCGAAGGAGCTCGTCAATCTTTTGGATCGTCCTTACATTGAGTCTCTCCTGAAGCAATGCCTTTGTCGGCAAGATGAGCTGGGCAAGATGGTTCAATTTCGTGATGCGCGCGATGATGTCCATGGAGTCATAGCTCTTGCTGCTCTTGACTTCTTTCATCTTGCTGATATAGTCTTCCGCGTCTTTCTCTTGACCCGTGACGCCGAATATATCATCCATAATGACCGCGACGATCTCTGAAAGACAATAATCGAGATCACCTGGCTTTATATCAGGAGACATTCTTACTAGGATGTGATGTATGGTAAAGGATAGCACATGTAGCTGGTACCCGCGCTGAAGTGCACCACGCAGCGCCTTGAGGACGAACCCAAGATAGCTAGATCCCATCAAGGTTGAAATGTCAGCTAGTGTATTTCTTGACATGTCCCTAGCATCTTGCGACCTGCTCTTTAGGATTTGGCATATGTCCAACAAAATTGCAGGTAGGCGTGTTTCGATCTCCTCTTGAGGCAGCATCCGTAAGACCTTAACCACGGCAACCGCAATAGGAACTCGAAGGCTGACAGTCGATTCATCTTTGTTGTGCAGAAATTCTGTTAGAGGTAATAATGTGTTCTTGGTCAAATCCTGAGACAGTTTGTCTTGGCTTGGGAGCGTCTTTGCAAGTGTGGCGGTTGGACTATCGATCTCCATTCCTCCATCAAATCCAACGACTTCGTTAATTGATGTGCCTTCGTCTGAGGTATCAGTATGGATGTATCCTTTCAGCCGTCCTGCACCGCTCAAACTATCCATAACAGCACCAAGAACTTTAATGATTGTCTTCTGCATGTCCTCCTTACTAGCAAGGTATGAGACATATCTCTTAAGAAGTGACCGGTACTGCGGCCATTCCACCCATTCAACTAGTGTTCCTATTGCCCTAATTGCCTCCCCTGCAACATTGTGGGCGCTTTCATCTTCTGCTTTTTCAAAGACGAAATGTTCCAACAGTGGGATCAAGATATGACTGATATTGCCGCTCCCAATCTGTGATGAGCTTGATGCTAGACGTCGTAGTGCACGCAGCCTTCGATGTTGCTGAATATGTAATACATTGCTGAAAAATGAGCCTTCTTCATCGCCAGACAGGAGCACGTGCATATCAGCAACAGGAGGCCACTCTGAGAAAGTCTTTACCAGATGAGCGAGTAAGGTCAAAAACTCAACTCTGACCAACTCGGATGACTCTTGCATGCCGTGCTGGATCCCAGGCAAGATGAATAGCGAAATCTGCTCCTTGAAATCATCTTTGCCAGCTGCAGCGTCAACGAAACGGCGAAGCGAGAAAGATGCGTTGACTCGGATGCTGAGCTCCTCCGTATCTTTGATATAATACAACATATTGTGGACAAGCGGTCTCCATTGTCTGGCGGAAAAATGACGGTATTTCTCCTCGTTGATGATGTTAAACGCCTTAGACCGTCGATCGAAATCCGGCTCGTCCAGCCTTGACATAGCGAATGAGTTCAAGTCATCGCATAGGCCAGCAATAACTTGAAGCTCCTTATCCTGATTGGAGAGAGCATGTACGATGTTGCAAAGCACTTGTCTGCTTGGTCTATCCCGAAAGAAGGAGAATAACGAGCAAACAACATCGAACACCGTGCTAAAGATTTGGTTCTGGGGGCTGGTGCTACATTGAGGAATGAACTCATGGATAATTGTGAGTAGACGACTCTTTATTTGGGGACTAACTCTTCTGGAGGGCTGGCGAAGAAGGAAAGCCGCAATTTCAACCATATGTGCCGCTTCTGAGGATCCGGATATACACGGGGCGAGCTCTGCTACAGTGGAGACAGCACTCTCGAGCAACTCCTTATTTGGATTTTGCCGACGGAGAAGATTTCCGATATGCAGAAGGAAGACATTAGCATAAGGCTTCAGGATGTATTCTTTCACAGGGTCGACCTTGATTTGAACTGTGGCGCCGATGTCCTTTGGGTCCGTCCCAACTAACCTTACCAAGTTTCGGAGGACATCATTGAGCACGAATAATTTGACTTCCTCCTTGGCAGATTGAACGTCCAGGCATTCCGCAATCTTCGGGAGGATGTCTTTATTGAGCTCTACGAGAAACATAGCAGTACCGAGGCTCTTACTCCACGCAGAAAACATTCTAAGGAGCCCGGAAACAGATTGAGCTGTTTCGACAGGAAAATGGGCAAGCCTCGGGTTAACTAGCTCCTGGACAATCGCGGGCGTAAAAGTGCTCCAAGTATACTCAGGGGAGCTCTCAAAAAGGATATTGAGCGAGTGAAATGCTCTCTGCCGGATCGTTTTCAGGAGAGACACCTGGGTAGTCTCCCCCTGAGGGTCTGGATCGGCTGCGCTGCTAGAACTACCACGAGAGCCCCTGATAAGGCAGTAAAGGAGGGGATCTATGACTTCAGGTGTAAAGGGTGTCAGGGCGGTCTTTAGTGTGGTAAGAAGATCTTCCAGCATATTAAGGAACCCTAGTTGTTTCCGAGGAGTGAGTAGCTCGGAGCAGAGAACCTCTTCGTCAATGGCGCCGTCTGCTATGATCGAAATACCACTCAGGGGTCCGAGAGAAATCTTTAGAAATTGTCGTATTGAGTCGTCGCCGAATCTTGTGAGAGCTATGAACACAGCTTTCCTCTTCGACTCCTGGCCTCTTCTTCCGCTAATGACCTTGCCATACATTAAGCGAAGAATTATCGGCAGGATTTGATCCCGATGTTCCTCTCGTAGATGGCTATCTTCGTCACTGACGTCCATGAACACGGAGATCTCTTCTCGGAATCTGGCATCATCCAATAGATTGAAAAGATTCTCCTCATAGCGGTTTATGCCATTATCTTTCCATGTAAGAATAGCTCGAAGTGCGGACTTCTGAATATCGACATCGCCATTTTCGAGAAGTAGAAGAAATGCTAAGTAGACTTCACCAGACTTGTATAGTACCTTCGGATTCGTGAATTTCGTAAAAATGGACAACATAGCTTTCTGATCCTTTCGGGCCCATCGATAGGTGTGGTGATCCGAAAACTGTTCCCCTGGATCAACATCTTCCTCAATGTCGTATGTTGGTTCACTGTCTGCAGTCGCCAACCAACGAAGAAGAACTGGAACCAAAAGACGAGAGCGCTTCTCTGCAACCGTTGGGATCATGTTCAGGACTCTAAGAGCCTGGGCCCTGCTAGATGGAGTAATAAATTGGATGCGTGTATGTTGGGACTCGAAAAGGGATTTCATTTGGAGCGATACATCTTGGAGAAACAGGTTGGCATGATGAGCCCGTGCTGTTAAGTGCATGAGATTAGTACATTCAAACTGGCCGACGGGCCCCTTAGGCGTGGTATTTTCCGGGGGTATGATGGAAAGATCATTGCTTCCATCTACTGAACGACTCAGCCAATCAAAAGCGATCTGCGAAACAAAGCTTTCTCCCTCTTTCGATTCGCATATTTCTTTCAGTGCTGCACAGGCATCATCCCAGACCTGTGCAAATTTGACGTGGAGGAGTCCGAAGCAATAAGCAGGAACTACTTCTGCTAACCATATGTCTGAGGAGATAGCCCCATAAGCAGTAGCAAGTTTCCTTACATGCATTGACACAGAGCGAACACTCTGCATATCAAGCGGAGTCTTCTCGATAATTTCCATGATAGAAAGGGCATTCTGTTGTCCATCTGCGGAGCCGACAACTACCTGGAGAGTCTCGATGGCTGCAAGTCGCATCTCATGCGAAGGAGATCCAAGACAGAACATGAGAGACTTCCGAAGGGATTCCATGTGTGGGCCTTTCAAATCGAGTACGCTCGTGCTCTTCCTTAACAAGGAAAGTAGACTTTTCCAGAAAGGTAAGTAACGTCCATATGCATCTGAAGCATCACAGAGTGCTGGCCATAAGTTTGAAAGTCGTTCATCTGTATAATCTTGTTCGACAAGGAAGGAAAAGCCATTGCCTAAAAGTAGGACGTCCCAAGGCTTCCCACGATCTTGTTCGCGCTGGTTGAGTATGCGGTCGAGATCCACCGACAGAATGCTCAAGAGTTCCTCCAGGGCCTTTGCATCCATGGAGGTATTTCGAAGAGTGCCTAAAGCAGCGTTGCAGACATAAGCTAATCGTTCACGATTTTCCTCAGGAAGGCTTGAATTAGTCAAATCATTCCATTGTTTCGTCATTTTCTCCTGCCAGTGCGATGGAATGGCTAATGAATCATTCGGTATAGATCCACTCCGATTGAGTTCAGGCAGGGTTACCATAAATTCCTCGCCATATGTATCCATCTTCAAGTTTATGAACCTAGCATATGGTCAGTACTGGCCAACGCAAGTGAATGCGCAACTTACTTTTTGAAATATGGAAGCAGAAGACTTTTGAAGCGTTCAGACCCTAAGTCTGCAAAGAAATTACAAAATGATAGAAAATGCGTCTCCCAGACTCCTCTCGTGAATAGGTCGAGCAATGGAACATGAGGGATGACGGTGTCCAAAGGAGAGGTTTGAAAGATGACAGCAGTACTTGTGAGGATGTCTCTCGCAACAGATTCGTTGACTTCCTTCGTTTTATCGACAGCCTTGATAAGAAGGGATAGCACCTCTGCAACTCCTCCCCAATCCTGGATGCGGGTGCCCTTCCGTACGCCAGCAATAATACAGAGGATGCGAGCAGAGAATTTGAAAGCATCTCGACTCGATACGGAAGATTGGACCTGAGTAAGAAGGATATCGAGTAACGGCTTGAAGGTCTCAACATCAGTATAATGAATTAACGATGTGAGTACTCCGCTAAGGACCTGCGCCGAAGCTGATGGGTATTCTGCGGAAGCTTCCCGATCATAAGTCTGGATCAGGAGCTCTTGGAGGATTGCACCGCCACTAGAGTGCACACCCCTTTGCACGCCTTTCATGGAATCGGCGACGAGAAACATGAGGCCCTGTTGATACTGATGGCCATTGCCTTGCTCCCACGAGCCGGTCAGATCCTCAAAAATGTGTTGTACAATCAACTGCAAGGGCTGCTTATCCCTATGATACGCTGCACCGGCTTTTCGTATAAGAAAGCTTAGAGCTTCTGCGGCGAATCGTGTAACGAAAGGCTTCTGGTGGTCTTTTCCCAGCAGCGGCGCCATAAGATCAAAGACAGGCCTGAGGTCCGGCACCAGCAGTCTTGAGAGGTATTTGAAGAGCCATGCCAGGCAGGTAAAGCTCCATTCAATCACTTCAACATCTTGATGCTTGGAAGCTAAGTGCGACACTGATTTAACAACCCGCTCAAAATGCTTCTCGAACCTCAGACCGAGGTCATGCGCAAAGTGAGCTATAAGGCTCAACAATGGCTCTTCACCCCATCTGTCCCCTTTCTCAACGTATTGAACCAGTAGATCAAGTATGCGATCGCTGTAGTGCAGAATCTGTGGTAGGCTTTCGGAGAGCGGACCGACTTCTCGAGCAAAGCTGGTAAACGCCTCTGAGGTGTTGATGTCCTTCCATTCCTCCAACGAGTTCTTAAAGTACGAGAAGGCAGCATTGACATCCTCCTCGTCTTGTACAGGACGGCGACCTCTTCGGATAGGATCGATTTTGAGCTTTGCGATACGATGCGAAAAGGATTCGAAATGGTGCTTTCGGGAGGAGGAGGTTCCGCTTTTTGGCCTCTTGATAATGGGAGGCTTTGCGGCCTGCCCTCTCGACATGGCTGCCATAGTGAGGCGAGTTGAGAATGTTCAAGAGGTGGATTGCCCTGTCAAAAATATTGTCTGCACGCCAAGATTTCGCGGAGCTTGGCGTTTCGTAAACTCCGATCGACCTAAAACTCAACACCAACAGGAAACGCGTATAGATAGCACCAACATGTCTTCCAAAATGTAAGCTCCATCTCGACTTTCTCCTAATTCCTTCAAATCATATCATCAAGTCATTGATGTATTTGCCGCTTGAACTAATGCACGCGCAGTGTCGTCATTGGCGATATAAACGGACAATTCCCTGCAGTGATTAGCAAGGTATCCACTTTGCATGCAAAAAATGCCTTTGCATTCGCCCTTGTAGTGGGCAACTTTTTTGCAGACCCGTTAACAGCTACCTCTGAGGATCAAGCGAATGTGAAGTCCCTCGTCAGCGAAAAGATTGATATCCCACTTCCTATATATTTTGCCCTCGGCAGCAATGCTCTGCCTCATGAGATCATCGAGAAACTCGAATCTTCAAATGGTGAAGTTTGTCCTAACCTTTACTTTCTCGGGAAGCGTACAACCATCAAGACGTCTGAGGGCATTCGGATTGTCGCCCTCGGGGGGGTTCTGGACCCCAATATCACAGTAGGGGCATCAAAAGATAAATATCCACCCTACTACAGCGAGGATGATGCTAGAATATTACGCGGTGCCAACTCTGCGGATATACTTGTAACGACCCAATGGCCGGCTGGGATACGAACCGGTTCCAAAGTCGAGTTCAAGTCAGATGCGGGAGAGCCTCTGTCACAGCAATGCGTGTCGGATCTCTGCTCCGCTATAAAGCCCCGCTACCATTTTTCAACCTCCTCGGATGCTTTTTACGAACGGGAACCTTTCTTTCATAGTCCAAGTGAGAATTCTCCAGACTCATATTCCATGACGAGATTTATCAGTTTAGCTCAATTTGGCAATCCAAACAAGCAGAAATGGATATATGCCTTCTCCCTCGATCCCAAAGCAGCACCACCTGTATCTGTTCCTGCAGGGACAACTGCATCACCACTCTCATTTGCAGGGAGAAAGCGACCTGCACAGCCCGCTCAAGAATCATCCTACCGATTTGCCACGGATGACAGGCATCACCGTAAACGGCCGCATAAACGCCAACGTGCCGCACCTCCAGGACCTTCCGAATGCTTCTTTTGTCTTTCGAATCCAACCGTTGCGACTCACTTCGTCGCCTCTATCGGAGATGATGCGTATCTTACGACGGCCAAAGGTCCGCTTAGTACCTCGACAACGTTTCCGAAATTAGGCTTTCCTTGCCACATCCTCATCATTCCCATGGCACATCAACCTACGATAGCTGCAATAGATGAGGAGTCCCGTGAAAGCACATTCACCGAAATGAAGCTTTATCGGACTGCATTGCACAGTATGCTTCGAAAACAAGTTGGAGCTGAGCTTGGCTCTGTCACCTGGGAAGTAAGCAGAGCGGGCGGCGTACATACCCATTGGCAATTCCTACCCGTTCAAGCCGACATCGTGCGCCGTGGACTGGTCGAAGCTGCCTTCAAAGTCGAGGCTGAGAATCTGAAGTACCCACCATTCGAAAAGAAGGATGTGGGTGACGGGTTTGACGAAACGAATGACTTCTTTAGGGTTCTGATCTGGGTTCCCTCCGAGGATGAAGACAACGCGGCAGGTACAGAACGAAGTCTGGTACTTCCCATTGATGCCTCGTTTCGGTTTGATCTACAATTCGGTCGACGAGTGCTTGCAAAACTACTACGGCTGGAGAAACGTATCGATTGGCATGACTGCGGGCAAACACAACAGGAAGAAGAAGCCAATGTTTCCGCTTTCAGGAGCGCTTTCAAAGAGCATGACTTCTCACTTGAGGAGTAGTACTCTTGAAGGAAGATATACAAAGCGAATGGACTAATTAGACTGGATATCCGTTACTCTCTACTCGCAAAAAGCCGAGCCTTTTGTGCTTTTTCGAAAGCGGGAAAGCATGAAATGTACAATACCAACGGAAGCACCGTCGTAGCCTGTAGGATTTATAATATATGTCGACATTAAGATTCCAACGCAGCTACTCAGCACATGCTCCTTTTATCTTTTTGATAGACAAGTTCGAGAACCAGCTTCTTCTATTCCATCCAAAGAACGCTAGAAAGGGCATGTGTAAATTGTCTGCTACTCGATATGAATACTCCGGACCACCTCCCAAACGAATCATTTCCTCCGCCGGTTAAACAGCCCAACTGCAAATCCCAGGCCCTTGCAAGCAACCCTCCAAATCGAACGCACGACCCTCTTTCTCGCACCGGCCCGTCCAACCAATCCCATCGCCTCTCCCTCTCCCATGTCCGCGCTTAGCGACAACCCCAAAGCTTGTACAGCTTATCAGCGAATGATAACAGAAGCCCGTACAGCGTGTATCATACACGTCTAATCTACCACCTATACTACCATGCCGGGCGGACTACAAGACACACCTTGCATGCCCAGATATTGCTGGTCGGCTCCGAGGGCCAATCTAGGCAGGAACACGGTGGAGAGCATGGGTAGCGGAATGCTTGGCACTTTGGAGATCTGTATACTTCCTGGCTCGGTGGGTATTGTGACCTTCCGTTTTGACTCTCGTGGTGTACACTTGTATAAGAGGGAATTGGAGGCGCCTGTGGATGCGAGTTTGCGTGCGCGTGTCGTTGGTTTGAAACATTTCGTCTTGTTGAGTAGGCTTAGAATTCCAATTCTATAAAGGGTTGCAGATATCGTTGAACAAGATACATTCCATAGCACCAAAGTCAAAGCCCCAGCTTCACCATACAGTACTACTTTGAGGCCTTCGACAAAGATGAAATTCTTCGTCCCATTCACTCTCTTGACCCTCACTTCTCTCAGCTCCGCCCTCCCAGCTCCAGCGCCCCAACCCTCTCCACCCGGAGTTCCAGCAACCTCAACCGCCAAATCCGAGCTAGCAGATCTCACCGTCGCCCCACAAGGCTCGCAGGATGGTTACTCTCGAGATTTGTTTCCTCACTGGATAATACAGAGCGGGTAACACATTCTCTTTTCCGTTTCACCTTTCCTTCCTCTTCGTATTGTTCCTTACGTCTTCTCTTCTTGTATATTTGCCGATGTAGTGAAGAAGAACGAAGCTAACCCCTATGATAGGAAGTGCGATACGCGCGAAGTAGTCCTCAAGCGCGACGGCACAGACGTCGTGCAGAGCTCCTCTTGCGCCGCTACGTCCGGGTCTTGGTATTCGCCTTACGATGGCGCGACTTGGACTGCCGCCAGTGATGTTGATATCGATCATCTTGTGCCGTTGAGTAATGCCTGGAAGGTAAGTTTGCCAACCTTCACCGTTCTATTTTCCCCCACTTTAAGACTTCGGACGGCAAAAGCTATTTCAACGTGGAAGGAGGGGGACAGAAGAGGAGCTGTGCTGATCATGATAATGTTTCTAGTCCGGTGCCGCAGCCTGGACAACTCCCCAAAGACAAGCTTTCGCAAACGACCTCACAAATCCGCAATTACTTGCCGTAACAGATAACGTGAATGAAGCCAAGGGAGATAAAGGTCCCGAGCAATGGAAACCCCCTCTGAGTAAGTCTGATCCCGAACGCTTCCCAGCTTTGGGAAGAGTATGAAGGTTGAAGGAATGAAGCTAATGAATGATAGCTTCTTACTATTGCACATACGCGAAGATGTGGGTTAAAGTGAAGTCTGTGTATAAGCTCACGATTACTTCGGCGGAGAAGAGTGCTTTGACGAGCATGTTGGATACATGCTAGAGAGTCGAAGTTGGTTCTTTGCGCTTATTTGTCCTGGGGTTTGTAAAAGGTGGTCTGACGAACTTTACTTAATTCGAGTTGGGGTAACGAGGTGGGAGAATTTGCTTGAGGTTGAATTAACCTAAGCTGTAACTGGTAGATTATGAATCTTGCTCTTGTCGTTGTCTCGAGCCCAGCGGATGACAGCTTGATCTTTGTCTCGCTTTCTGGTTGTCTTCAACACATAATAATAGTATTGATCAAGACGTCTGAAGAGAATTGGTCAGCGGTCCTCAAATCGCTACGCATCCCCTCTTACGTACCGTCATACATGAAGTGCGGGAGGACTATTAAGATACTCCTTGATCAAAGACCTGTATTCCAAATCCAAAACGTATCTGTTTTCTGAGTCTTCTTCAATGTCGAATTCAAACTCAGATTTAGAGGACAATGAGAGCTCTTGCTGACCAATTTTGCTTGTACAAGAGAGGCGGTTGGTATAGTAGACCTACTTCGGCTACGACTTAGATCGCTAGTAGAAAAAAGTTAGTCTCCCAAAACTTACCACTACGTTAAAAGCTCACCTCCCCACAGCCTCCCAGTTTTTTGAACACACGTTTTAAATTGTCTCTTTTCTGCTTCCTCTAGCGAGTCCATGCAAGAAGGAAGCGGAATCGGCAAATTCATTCGCCAGTTATCAGATCCTTGCAGGAAGATGCGCGCGTAATCAGGCCGCTCCACCTGAGCTGAAACACCGCCCCCAAAGGGCTCACTTTTCTTTTCACATCCACATCAGTCGCAAATTATCGTTACAAGCAGCAAGCAGCAATCTAAGCTCTATCATCCTCCCTAGCATTTTCTTTTAATTGTTCGGTCTTCCTAATCATCATGCGCTCATGCTTCTTTTCAGCCTTGTTTCTCTTCCTGATATTCCCACCGGCTTGGGGTGCGAAAAATACCACGGTCATTATACCTAGTGATTACTCAAATCACGGAGATCCAAATCTATTGTGTAGACCGTCGAGATGGACAGATATCGCCATCTTCTTTCTCGGAAACTATGTTGCCCACGCAGCCACTCTGTACACTTTCCCCGGTGAAGGTCAGCTCAGCGTGATCATATCCACCGTCATGGCACTATTGTTTCCCATCACAGGCATGATGCGTGCAGTGCGAGCAATTAAACGCCTTCCAATACTCGGACGTAATGATTTAGAGGTAGCTGCACGAGCTGGGGCTCTTTGCACCGTGTTTGCGAAGGAGGGGGAAGAGGAGGGAACTTTGAGAATCATGAGTGAAGCTATCGATTTATACGCGGGTGAGTTCGCTTGCAAGCAGCAACAAAATGCATCTCATATGAAGGACAGCTGTTCCGATTACTACAACGGTACACGGGCAATTTGATCTTCACATAAAATACGCTTTGACAGTCGTTCCATGGAACGCAACATTCACCGACAAAACCCGGCGGACATTGAAGAAATCCTTTCGTAGCATCTTTCGAGCCAAAGAGTTCGAAGACATTCAAAAATTTACAACAATCTCTTGCGACCGCAATGCGGTGAAAATCCTTATTGGTCTTGGCCAGACACTTTTCGCAATTTCCAGCATCTATCGATCCCGCGGTAACCAGATTTCGGTATATGGCTACGTAGCTTTCGGTCTTACAGTAGTTCCATATGCTTTTATGTCCATGGTAAACTCCATCGCACATCTTGTGTGCCCAACCTATCCGGCAATGTATGTTGTTCGACCTAAAGGCAGCGATTTCCGTGTCATGGAAGCCCTAGGAATACATGACGGTATCGTTGGGCAGCTTGACGACCATCAACCAAGTAAGCTTCAAAAGGGAAGCGTAGGGTTATGGTTCGCGTACTCGATAACAGTTATTGTACTTTCCGCGGCAGTACCACTATGTGTTATAGCGGGGTTATCTCACTTCCAAAGAGGCTCGAGTACCCATGCTCAAAGGGTTTGGATAATGATTTGGCTTGTTTTTGGTCTCGCGATTCCCGGCGTGGCTATCTGGTTGAGCAATGGAATAGGCACCGATACAGCACCGGGAACTCGTCGCCTATTGCCTGCGAAGGTTTCGGCTTCATATGAGAAATGTCGGGGTTGGCAAAAACAGGTTGAAGGTCTTGCTGAGCAAGAAAGCAAACTTTCCGGGGAAAGAAATCCTGCCTCCGAGCGAGCCGACACGGAGGCCGATTCCACTAAACGTCTCAAAGATCCTCCAGATCAAGCAGTGGACGCCGAGGGAATCCTTCGCGATGTAAAAAATTTGATCACAAATTTAGAACCATTTCGGAATGATGCGGGAATTCTATCGTATCGCTCTGACCTTTTTATGCTGCTTCTCCAAGATGTGGATGCGGTCGTAGATCGTTGTATAGCCTGTTGTTCAACTCTACCTCAACAAACGCCGATTGAAATCCAGGCGGAGATACGAAACCTCACTGCGTCTTTGGTGTCAGTGCTACAAAGGGGAGACGAGAGAAGTAACGTAAGTCTAAAAATGGTCTATCGTTGCCTGTTGTGGGTTTTCAACGTAGGAATGTGCGTGCCTGCCATAGGAGGGTTTGTTGCCGTTGGGTATATGCTCATGGACTATGGGGTCTGCATTCGTATTACTTGAAACACACGCGGTTGGGAACACAATGAGTATATTGTCTGACAGTTCAAACTTTCCTACAGCCCTATTTAATGCCCTATATCCCTCAAAAGATTACGATGCAACTCATTTAATACCTATCTCTCGTCCGTATTTCAAGTTTCTTTTGAGCACTAATCAACGAATCATTCCAAACCCGATTTCTTTGCACCTTACGGCCATATAATCCTTACCCGAGATGGAACCTAACACATACCTTCACCGACAAGTGATTAACTGAGCGATGTTCTTCTTTGAGCGTTCGTTGCAGCTGTCACCCGCTTCAGCGCCGAACTCTGGACCGATAAGATGGTTCTTCTTCGAATCTTTCTTTGGCACTGGATGCGCTGGTGGACTTTCTTGATATGAAACCGACCGAGATCTACACCGTCGGATTCCCCCTGAGCGCTGTTGAAGATGTATACTAAAGCAATATCAAGTGAACATGTAGAGCTACTATCATTATAATCGGTGATAAAATGCTCCATGCTCCAATCCCCAGATTTCACAGGAGGCTTTGTCACAAACGGAGCTTTGCCCTGAGTAAATGAGACGATAGATGGCGACTTTCGGAAAGGGATCTGAACCTGACCCCAACATAGCGACCTCGGTGATGGCTCCTGACTTCGTTTCGCCTTTTCAGAAACTTGCTGATCAGGCATGGCTCTGTCGATAACGGTCGGAGGCGGTTTGTCAGATCGATTTAAGGTGTACTTGCCCACATACTCATCTCAGCGGTGAAATCTGGAGGTAAGAGCATTGGTGTCAACCAAGAGCATCAAGCGTTATTGCACTCGAAATGGGTACAGTGGTTCGAATAGCTTTTAGGAGAAAGTGGAAGCTCACCTTCAACTGATTCGGCCATGGGAGTATATATTCAACGGGAGTATATATTCAACGGGTCAATCTGCTCGCTTCTTGAAATGAAGATGTATGTCTCGGGCTTCGAGTTAAAATTAAGTGGAATTACGAGCATTAGGTTTGATTTAGCAGAGTTTGCGAGGCCAAAATTAATTTGTCGCTTCGATAAGGGACATTCATAACATGTTGCAATTCGTCTCCTGTGCGCATCGACACACATGGCCCCTAATCTATCATTTCTACGGTTGCCCTACATAGTTCCCTTTTTAGGGTCACAGCAAAGCCACACAGTAACCTACAACTGGATGTATGTTGATTGACGTCTCGAGAAAGCACCGAAAAGACATCCATGTCCAAAGGTATGCCTCCAGATTTTTATCAGTGGTACGGCCAACGTTACAGGTGAGTGCTGTGCACGGCAGATACGAACGTACAACGGAAAATTCCACCTCACCCGGGCCACTGCCACCAAACCCCTCACGAGCTTTCATATCGAGTTCCCATACCTGAGCCTCGGTAAGTCGGGAGTCAAGTGGGATTTCGTGCACGGAGACAGATGAGATTGATGTTGGGGCCAAGGGATACCAGGCTATGACTAAGTACGAGCTAGCCAACAAAACGTATGGCTGCGTCCCAACCAATCACCATTCGGAGTCTTTACCAAGCCGTGAACACCTCACTGGACGTAACCCGCTAACCTAACTTCAAAGCTAACCATCCAATTCCAGAATGCTGTGCATGAGGTACAGGGCTCACAAAAAAGCAACATAAATGAGCTCCGCGGAGGCCATACGGCGACTTTTCCGGCTCCCTAGCGATGGTGGGGTTCTGGTTCGTCTTTCGCCGCCCTCCTGCAACTCCCCATGTATCTTTTCGCTAGATCTGCCAGGAGTCCAACTCTACTGGCTAATCATGGAATTCTAGATTGGCTGACTCCAGCAGAAATACGTATCCCGCATCAAAGCTCGCTTCACCGATCGTGAAGACACCCTAAGTACCCAGCCCGGTTCAGGACTGCAAGAGAAATGATAGATATCAGGCGGCTGCCTAGCTTTCCTTTCTCTAAGCTTTTGTTATCGCGTTTTCCGATTTTCTAGGTGTGAAACTTCATTGACCTTTATGGCAGTCCCACTGCTCTTCGTTGGCGCTTGCGCTACGTGGTTCGTCTATCTTCTCAGCCTCGTCATCTATCGTCTGTATTTCTCTCCACTTGCGAAATTTCCAGGTCCTAGAATCGTTGCGATTTCAAGATGGTACGAATTCTATCAATCGGTCATCAACAAAGGCAACTTTCGGTTCTGCGTCGAGGATATGCACAAGAAATATGGTAATTCGAGATGTCTCCAGCCCATCCACCTTCCCTGCTCTGAGCAATTGCAGGTCCAATTGTCCGCATTGCGCCCGAAGAACTGCATATCCAAGATGCTGAATACTGGGACGATCTATACGTCAAAAATGCAAAGGCCGACAAGCACGAGTGGCAGGCACATAGATTTGGCTCTCCTACTAATGTGTTCGCGACGCCTGATCATAATTTGCATCGGATGCGTAGAGGAGCTTTGAATCCAATGTCAGTACCTTCGCACTAGACCGATGCGTTTACCATTCTAGGTTCCATTCAACTAATCCATCTAGGTTTTCAAAACGTCAGGTTGTGAATTTTCAACCGATAATCCACGAAAAAATCGATCTTCTCTGCCAACAAATTTCAGAATTCAGAAAAGCCGGAAATCCGTTGACTGTCAGTTCAGGCTACTGCGCTTACACTGAAGATGTTATCATGGACTACTCATTTGGTTTCTGCTACGACCACCTTAAATCACCAGGGTTCAAAGAAACTATGCAAACTGCCTTTATTGCCGGCAACAAGTTCAGCAATACAGCTGTGCAATTTCCGTGGATATACCCTATTATGAATTCTCTTCCAGATAGCTTCGCGGAGAGTATGACACCTGATTTGGCACCTTTGTTGAGAGTTCATCGAGTCAGTCTCACAGCAATAGCTATCTTCTTCACGATACTAATCCAGATGATAGGATCTCGGGGCCCTTCTCTCCCGCATGATGAAAGGCGAAGAGAGCCGGACTAAAGAGGCGTCTCATCCAACTATCTTCGGAGAGCTGCTCGAAAGCGATTTACCGCCACAGGAAAAACAAGTCCGCCGCCTGATCGATGAAGCACAAACAGTCATTGGTGCAGCGATTATGACCACATCATGGGTCCTAAGCGTTGCCACCTATCACATCGTTAAGAACCCCAAGACCCAGACCACACTCCGCGAAGAACTATCCAAAGCTCTTCCAAATGCATTCGACAAGCCAGATTGGGTCAAGATGGAACAACTGCCGTACCTCAGAGCTTGTATCCTGGAAGGCATGAGGCTGGCCCACGCTACTTCAAATCGTCTTCCCAGACTTATGAACTACCCGATCCAGTACAAAGAATGGGTCATCCCGGCCCGTACTCCCGTTTCGATGACCCTCATGGATGTAACTCACGATGAGAAAATTTTCCCGAATAGACACGAGTTTATCCCAGAGCGTTGGCTGGATAACCCTAAGGCGCCGAATGGAGAGCCGCTTGACCACTTCGCAGTTGGCTTTGGAAGAGGAGCACGAAGCTGTCTTGGTATCAAGTACGTATTTCTCCATTGAGATTTTGATGGCGGATGCGTAATGGCTGACGACATGAATAATAGTATGGCTCAAGCCGAAATGTATCTGGCACTAGCAACCGTTTTCCGCCGCTTCACATTCGAGTTATATGAGACCGATGAGTCAGATGTTAGATTGAAGCACGATTATTTCATTCCATTCCCGAAGTTGGATACAAAGGGTATTCGCGTAATTGTCAAGTCTGATGAACTAGAGTGACGCATACATGTATGTCTGGGAGGACACCAACAACACAATTAGCATCTACTTTCCGTATATATCTGAACACACAAGAATACAACGACGAAATACAAATCTAATATTCGTACGAAATGCGAGGAAGGTTTTACCAAACCAAATCTTCCCAGCCTCACAGCCGGGTAGACCATCCCAATCCAGGTCTTGGCCCAACGTCATTATTGCTCCGTCGTCCAGAAACCTGTCAACCTTCCAAGATTCACACCACAACCCAAGAAAATGGCGCTGCGGCGGCTGCGCCAACCACCAGGAGTTGATGGCACTAAAGTTCCAACTAACTACCAGAATTCACTGACTTACTAACGACACCACCCCTCATTTACTCATTCTAGATATCAACTCGTCCTCCAGCCTTCCGCAAACTCCGCCAGCTCCCCCAAGCAACCATCAGATCACAGCTCGACCGATTAAACCTTTGCTCTACGCATAGAGAGTCCTCAATCTACCACACAATTTTTCATCCCTACTTCGACCCACGACCATAAGGGAAACGATGTGCTTCTTCAGCGCCGCACCCGTGCACTCGTCCCGCCCCCTAAACGACCCCCCACCCCACCGTAGCCGGTACAGTGCCCACGGTCCACCGGGGACAGTGCGCCTACCTCGAGGCTCTACGACCTCGTATCGCGAGCATAGACAAAGCTCGCAGAGTTTTCGGGAGAGTGAGCCGAGACTGATTGAGTATAAACGGAGTAGCCAGCAGAGGATCGAAGGAGGATGTCATGGGGGCAGGAAAAGTGGTGGGGGAGGAAGTTCCTACGGCGGTGGTGGGAGAGAGAGTAGGGGATCGGTGGGAGGAGGTAGAGGGGAAAGTTATGATTACAGGAAGAGTGTGAATATTGTTAGGCAGTGAAAGGGCCAGAAATATATTATAAATGCAGGTGTGTCCATTGCTGGAAAGCGTTCATGCGATGGAAAGAAGATGGTATATTCGGAAATTTTGGTTTGAGCGTAGACAATGTTTTGGGTCTGTTTATTGGGCACAACCTGGGTGTTTTTGAAATCATGGTGTTGGATGGGTTCATTGGTATATCCTCTACCTTCGTTGAGCCTATGCAACATGATAGCTGATCAATCCTGCAGAAAGGCGTCCCTGATATGAAGCCCAGAAGACATTGGCTGCAAAATAGTGATGAATATATATCTAAATCATGATTTTCTCCTTCCAGCTCGTGGACCGCTCAGGGTTGACAATGTAAATTAATATGTTACGAACACATTACGAACAAGTTGCTAACACCTCAAGAAATTACCGCAATCAACGCTTGTTAAATTTCCTTCCTATTTAGGCATCCCTCCAGCAAGCCAGCTCCTGACCACATCACTGCTGATATCTTGCTAATATTATCCCAACACATTAGCAAAGAATGCCGGAATAGATACTGTCTCAACATACTTTTCAATTCAGCTGTTTTCTTCAAAGTTGTCTTTATTGCCAACTTGTATTTACTATACTTGAGAACTAAAGAGCTCTAATATCTAACAATTGATAGTTTTTGTTTGAGAAAATTTAAGGAATTTATAGAGGGTTCATAATAGCATATTTATTAGAATTAGTATAGATGTATAAGTGTAGGAATAGTATAGTAGTATAGTATTGGTGGTAGTATTAATAAAGTTATAGTATTGCGGTGTTGTAGTTGCGTAGAAATGAATATCAGTACCTAACATCAACACTTTTCTTTTTATCTTTCTGATTAGGTAGTATTTTCTCCTCCTAGTCCGTGGAAAGTGTAGTTACTAATTAATAGAAAATGCGGAAATCAACCCTTTTTTCCATCTCTTTCCCTATTAGGTAACTCTATAGTATATGGCAAGGTGAAGCGCAGCAAGTTTCAATAAGATTGTGGCAAGGTGTGCTGTTGCGGTGTCGTGCTGTTGCGGTGTTATGCTGTTGAGCGCTGTTGAAATCCTCGACAATCGACACTTTTCCGATATCCTTCTTGATTAGGCAATAACTGTTGGGGGTGCTGTTGAAGCCCTGTCGAGGCAACTTCAGAATTTTCTTCATTGGCAGATCCCTTTTGTTTTCTTTCAAGGAAGTTTTATATAATTATCTTACTTATCTAGTCCACACATACAACCTTATCTACGCCTGCTCCACCTTCACATCCCCACCAATGCCCGTCCTCGTCTCCTTATGCTCTTTGCTCAACGCCTGCTTAACAATAAACGCGCTAGCAATCAATCCGCACGCACTCACACAAGTATAGAGAATCCACATATTCCTCAAACTCCCCGCAAAGGCCTCCTTGACCGCAAGCCTCTGTCTCACATCCGGAATCTTGCCCACCAACAATACATTAGCTGCTGCATCTTCCCCCGTAAACTTCTTCACAACATCAGTCGCGAGCCCCGCAGCACGCAAATCGGCTGTGCGAGATTCCATCCCGTTCTGGAATATGACGCCGCCTATGACTATGGACATCGAGGTGGCGAGATTGCGCACGAAACCGAGAGTTCCCGTTGCGGTTGAGGTGTCGGCTTGAGAGACGAGGGCTTGAAGAGCGATGAGGGGTGGTTCGAAGAGGAGACCTGCGCCTATTCCAGCAACGAGTTGGAAACCGATGAGTTGAGCGACGCTGGAGGTGGTATTAAGGTGGATGAAGAGGCCGTTGCCGATTGTAAGGAAGACCATGCCGAGCCAGATGAGTTCCATATAATGGCCACTGGTGGAGAGAATTAGTAGGGCTTTTGGGTTGGTGGAAGCTGTGGGATGAAATACCTCCGATGGATTACCACGCCGGCGGTAATGCCCATTAGGGCTTCTCCCACGGTGATGGGTAGGATCAGAAGACCTGAGCGTGTTGGAGATGCTCCCTTGACGGATTGGAAGTAGAGAGGCATGTAGTATTCTCCTGCAATGAATACCTGAGCTCATTTGTCAGCCGAATGGATCATGGAAAGAGGGGTTTTGGCGCTTACAAAGCCATGAATGAAGCAAAGCATCAAGCTCGCAACATTTGACTTATGGTCAAAAAGCCTTAACGGCATCACAGGATATTTTGCAAAACTCTTCTCACTCCAAATGAATAGAATCGACATCAACACTCCAAACACAATGAGACAGATAACCTTTGGCGAGCTCCATGGGAAAATGACACCTCCGAAATCCAATCCTAATAACAACATCAAGGTGAATCCGAGGATCGACAAGCTTCCACACCAATCAATTGCTTTAAGGCCATCCAGAGCTTTCGTCCTAGGGTTATGGACATCTAGAAAGAGAAGTAGTAGAATGAACGTTGAGCCCGATACCGCTAGTGGAAAATATCAGTAGGCTATCTTAGGTGAAGAAAACTTAGGGATGACGAACGGAGGTTGACCCAGAATGCCCATCTCCAGGACACATACTGAGTGAACATTCCTCCGAGAATGGGACCGATGCCGCCTGCAAGACACCACATGAATTCCAAAAGGCCCAGATACAGACTTCGGCTCCTAAAAGACGTTGAACATAATCACTTTAGCGGGAAGAATGCGGTATTGTACGCGAAGGTTATCATACCTCATACTAAACAGATCTGAAATAGTGATGTTCACCAACTGAATCAAACCTCCACCCGCCGTCCCCTGAAAACAACGACCAACAATCAACATCTTCATGCTGGAAGCTTTCGCACAAATAATGGAACTCCAGAAGAATGTCCCAACGGCGCAGAGAAGGATAGGTTTTCGTCCCCATATATCGGAGAGTTTGGCCCAGATGGGTGCCGCGGCGGCATTGGCGAGCAGGTAGGCGCCTCCAACCCAGGTATAGCCAGAGGCAGAATGCAGTTGGGCGGAAATTGTGGGAATAGCTGTTGCTACGATGGTCTGATCTAATGCAGCGACAAAAAGAGATAAGAATAAGGCTACTAGAACAGCGAAGAGACGGAGTTTGCTGCGGATGATTTCTGGTTCTTCGACTTCGAGGTTCGAAATATGGAGCGACGGTTCTGGTATTCGTCCAGCATTGTGGGGATCTGATAGTGGTCTATTGGCTGGCTCGATATCCAATTGAGGCATAGCAGGACCTTGGGTTAGGCCCTCGTTTCTCGACTCGTGCGCCATGACTACAGTTTACGTTTCATAAAATATCTCAATCAAAGACCGTGTTATTCATGAACAAAGATAATGATAATTATAAGACTCTTGAGCTGAAGTGCCAGGTGCGGGGGTAGTAGTGAAATTTTAAGTTACGGAAGCGCAATGGACTTTACCTAATATCTGCTAGCATCATGAAATCAACAAGCGTTCGGAGCTCGCCAGCTGGTTAGCGTTACCAATAGGAATTCGCAATCGGAGCTAAACTGGTATATTGATGCCTTGGAAATGCCAATTGTTAGCAAGAAGGGCGTACCTACAAATGCATACGAAAGCTCCGTACGCAACATGTATACGACAGCTTTGCACGCAACAGGCATACGAAAAGTTCGTACGCAACATCTACGAATGCCTTTCCCAGTTAAAAGAGGTGCCAAGGTGTAAATATACCAATGAATCATGCCTTTGACTAGTTCGTTTTGTTCATCGAAGCCAAACTTGTTGTCAGTAGCTCTCTGTTTGTGAGTGTTGAGACGATTTTGCTGAGAACGGTGATACATACACACATTCATGAAGTTCCATCATCTACACCTTCATGTGAAAACGAACAAGAGTCTAGAGGTCTATCGAGTCGGACGTATGGTACTGTATAGGATTCTCTCTATCACGGATTCTAAAGTCATCTCAAAATTGGCGCAGAGAAATTCGTAATCGAATTCCATTGCTAAAAGCTCAAACAGCTTTCCGACTCTCGTCGGTTTGGCTATCTTCATCATCATTACTGCTAAAGAGCGTTTCTTGCGCTGAATAGAGTCAGTACACATACTTTCTGTATATATCAACAGGGCTGGAAAACTTACTACTCCAGAGTTCAGAGTAAAGTCCTGCGCGGTCGACTAACTGCTCATGAGTCCCGCTCTCCGCAACCTGGCCAGCTTGGAGTACGATAATCATATCGCTATCGTATATCGTGCGTAATCGATGAGCGATGAAAACCGAAGTTCGACCTTTCTCTTTGATGATGCTATTGATGTGTGCTAGCAGAGCCTGTTCAGTATGCGTATCTAACGCGGAAGTCTGCGTGGACCATGAGCATCAATAGGCATAATCAAAACGTCTGAGAACTTACCGCTTCATCGAAGAAAAGCAGTGGAGGATTTTTGAGAATAAGTCGTGATACTGCAAGACGTTGTTTTTCACCACCTATATTCGGTTAGCATGTTATCGACCCAGCACGGGAACTACTCTCAATTACCAGAAATCATCATGCCACGTTCTCCCACCATTGTACTGTACCCGTCTGGAAACTGCTGAATGCTCTCATGAATATGAGCCCTCTTGGCCGCATTGACCATGTCTTCATGGGACGCTTCCAGATTCCCATAACGAATATTGTGCTCGATCGTGTTATTGAATAATGGTGTGTCTTGCGGGACAACACCAATAGCCTTCCTGAGGCTTTCCATGCTGATGTCACGGATATCCTGGCCATCTATCAAGATTCGACCCTCCTGGACGTCGTAGTAACGGAAGAGCAGCCTTAAGATGGTCGACTTCCCACACCCACTAGGGCCAACGATTGCGACCTTTTTCCCAGCGGGAATCGTAAGAGATAAGTTTCGAAGGATGGGTCTATCTTTTCGATAACCAAATGTTACATTCTCAAATCTTATTTCGCCTCGAGACAACATGAGCGGTTTTGCGTCCTCCTTATCCTTGACAGCAATGTTGACTTTCTGAAGGTTGAACAGGGTCTCCATATCCAAAAGGCTTTGGCGAAGCTCACGATAGACGGAACCGAGAAAATTAAGTGGTACTGAAAGCTGGAAAACGAGCTGGTTGACCATGACTAGATCTCCAACCGTCAGGTTTCCTTTGGCGACGCCGTCTGCAGCCAGAAACATCATTGCCGTCAAAGCGCCGGAGAAGATGAGGTTCTGGCCGGAGTTCAGGAATGCTAGTGATGTGGCTACTTTAATAGAAGCTCTTTCGTAAGATTGTAGAGCTTTGTCGTAGCGTCCAACTTCATACTTCTCGTTGTTGAAGTACTAGGGAGTTTAGTCATGTGAACGTATAGAATAGAAGAATGACAAACCTTCACAGCTTCATAATTGATCAGGGAATCAACTGCAACCGTAGCGGCTTTGTTGTCTGCAGCATTCGCCTGCTTCCGAAACTTGGTCCGCCAAGAAGTAGTCAGAATTGTGAAAGCCGTATATGCAACCATCGTTGTGCCTGTTATCAGAGCAAACTTGGCTCCATATTGGTAGGTCTAACATTGTCAGGTTTCCCTCTAGAATCGCTTCTTGGGATACTTAATGTACCAGTATACCACAAACTAACGAGATTTCCAGAGCTGTGGGTAGTATGTGAAAAACCATGGAGCTTAGCAGAAAGCTAATACCTTTGGTACCCCTATCAATGGCTCTCGTTAGACCGCCAGTTTGACGAGTCAAGTGGAAATTCAGATCCAGCTTCAGGATGTGTTCGTAAACGCTACATGCAACCTTGCGGATTGCCTTCTGAGCAACGCTAGCGAATACTGCATTCCGTACTTCTTGAAAAAGAGTAGATCCAATTCTAGTCACACCGTCTGCGAGTCGTATTCAGCAACCATTCAAGATGTTGAAACGGTGGGAAGCAGCTTACATGCCACAATCATAGACCCAGCTACTGTCCATGCAGTTCCACCGACGGCTAAAAAATCGATATTCATCGAGTCGACAATGCTCTTGAAATAAAATGGTACTTGAACATTTAAAATCTGATCCTCGAAGATCAGTAATTGGCTATGAAAGTCTTCTACAAAGGACGGAGATGTCACCTTAGCTCCAACTAGTAAACCAACAGATAACCCCACACGAAATCGTGTCCCAAGATTGTTCTTAGGCCACAGATACCTTGACATCTCCTTCATAATTGCCCAGTCTGCCTTTCTTTGCTCCTTGTTTGACACAACTTGCTCTGACAGCAGAGGATCATTCTTCTCTGGTTTTGCCGGCGCTGCCTTCTGAATCGATTCCGCCTGAACACGTTCACTAACCGCCTTAGCTCCATCTGCAGGCTTCGTCTCACCATGTGGCCGTTGCGCATGCAGTTCTTTTCTATGTGCCGGTATCGTTGCGAAAATCCTGACGGAAGGAGAGGATTGTGGAAGCTTGTGAGCCATTCCACATAACAGGGGATTCCTCTTGATGGAGACGGAGGGATGTGCCCTCAGAATTGCGGCACGAGTAAAGCTGCACGGCAGCATGGTGGGAAGGTCGCTACGAAACGTGGCTCTGCCTGGTCTCATTATAGGCAAACCTGAAATATGTATTCAAGTCGCCAAGAATATATCGAAGGTGACATCAGTAGGAATGGAGGAGTTGGAGAGATGGTAAGCTCATTACATCCGGTGCTTGCGTGCTCCGCAGAGCTGTGAAGACAAACTCTGTTTGCACCATTTGCAATTCAGCCCTACGAACGTCGGAACTTCGTCACAGCTTCAAAGCAAGAAAACAGACAACCACTCTCATGAGCGCAGTCTACAATTCAACCAACATATGTTGGTAAACATGCGCTCTTTAGCTGCATCGTCACTAAGATGCGTACGGACTCGAAGTGTTCTCAGTGACACCTCTCATTTGCCGTCAATTGGCAGGAGATTTGTAAATATTAGTTCTGCTCCAGCTTCCTCAGATCCGGAGTCCAATACAGAGCTCCATAGTTCGCCTTCCTCCACACCCAAACCTTCTCCTGGTACATTTCGCCTTCCTGTGGTAGATGGGTTATACTGATAAAATGGACTAGATGCCCGCTTTGAAGTCATTGGCACACCCTTCTCCCTCCTCTCCGTTTCCCTCTCCGCATCCCAGAACCTCTACACACGACGAGGAACATTAGTAGGTGTGAGCGGAAAGACAGAAAATGCTATATCTACTCTTTCCCTCCTCGAACCCATTCGCCGTGCCGCTCTCGGAATTCCCTTCCTTTACCAGCGAATTTCCTCTACAAGCCCCCTCACAGCTTTAATATCGACCAAGTCACCTATAGCATCAATGGTTGTAGTACATCTTGATGGGCGACAGGATTGGGTTATATCGCAAAGGAATGCGCTTTTAGCTTGGACAGGGCACTCGTTATTTTTGAAGCCAAGGTTGAATGCTAAGCTGGTATGTTTCTCTGATCCTCCTTGGGGGCAGAAGAGAGTTAAGTTTAAACTGACAATTGAAGAGCTTGGCGCATTGGGGTAGCACTCTCGCCACCGGCCGAGGCCTTCTCGCTCTAGTTGGAAAAGGCCAAATCTACCAAGTTCAGGTTAAAGCAGGAGAAAACTACATCGCACATCCCAGTAACGTCGTGGCGTACATATCCACTTCCCTCCCTCCTCAGCCCTACCGCTTCAAATCCAGCATCCTCCGCTTCCAGATACCAAACCTCGGTTTTACATCGTATCTGCACCAGAATGTCAAATTCTTCAGGGTTATGAGCGAGACAGCGACATGGAGGACGCTAGCGAATCTTTGGCATACGCTTTTGACATGGTCAAGGCGGTCAATATGGGGCGACCGCGTACGTTCTGATCCTCCTTCATTCCCACATAATACTACATGCCTTGCTCTATGGAGTACTGACATTCATCACCAGCTCTTTCTCCGCTTTGAAGGCCCCTCAACCCTCTTAATCCAATCACGCGCATCCCGCCTCAGCGACGTTCTCACTCTACGCGACGTCAGCGAAATCGCCGAAACGCCACCCGGAGCTGTCGCTGATGTTATCAAGTCCGAGATGAGGAAAGAGACAGGTCACGGATCAGCGAATCCGGTGGTTGAGAAAGATGAGACGAAGGTGAGATATGCGAGTGTAGGGAGGGATGGGAAGGTTGAGATTGGGGATAAGTAGGTGGCGAGTGAGGATTGGGCGGAAGAATTGGCTGTAGAAGTATACATGTAACAATAGGGACTCGGTAGAGCTACTGATACCATGAACTCTTAGTGAAAGGGCTCTAAGAAGTTATTTGCATCTGCCTCACCCCACCATTTCTACAAGCTGTTCCGCTGTTGGGAAGGAATCTACCTAACTCTTTTAAAGCTAGCTTCCCGGGTTATAGGCAGCCCTGGAGAGATTCCATCCGGCACCTACACGAACTTCAACACCATGAGACTTCAGACATTTTCGTTCTCACAGCAACTATTCATGTACTCAAGCTGTACTTATGCTTCCGTAGTCCTCTTCGCTCTTCGTTATCTTCTGCACGACTGGCAGACTTATCCGCTCCCCAGTATGGTCACGGATGGTCTTACGCACATTCACACCTACAAAATACTATGCCGAGCTGAAGCAATGGCAAAATCTGCCTTGCGACTCAGGTTTCAGCTTGCATGTGCAGCTGAGATCGTTTAAGAGGCAGAGTGAGAGGTACAGTGGCGTGAGGCATGCGGCATTGCGTTGAATCCTTCCCACCTTGTAACTCGGAAGATATAACAAACTACAAATCTTTCCTTCTCTACACTAACATTTATGAACAATCTTACCTTTCTAGCATGCAAAGCAATCGTCGCCAACATGCTTGGCAATAAATCATTCGCTCTTCGGGTCTCTCTATAAAAAGGCCCTCAAGGCTGAAACGACCAACCTGATAAGCTCGCATTCCGGCGCTTCTGCCTGTGCTTCAGCTCTCCGTCTCTCCCATATTTCGAGATTTCGAACATCAATTGCCAATTTTTGACGTTCAAAACTTGTTCAAACGGTTGAACTCGTGACGCCACAGATGCCATGATATTCAGAGCATTCCTTTCTCTCAATCTGTCTAATATCATCCACCGTATTCTCCTCTCTTACCTATATACTCTCTTCTATGGCTTCAGCGACTGAGGAGCCTTCGTCATCGAAACCACTTAACGACCTTCCAACCTCTTCAACAACTACCCGTTCTTTGGAAGACACGGCCAATGAGAAGACTACTCAAGGGAAAGGTCAATTGAAAAATGTTTTTAGATCATGGGGTGCCTATGTCTTTGTTATCTGGCTCATGGACGCGCTTCCATTCAAAGGACACAAGTTAGAACCGCGGAAGACTGCAATTTGGGATAGTAAAATCGTTTTCTCATTCTCTTCTCTGGTTCACTTGGTTCCCATGGGATCTGCCATTGCCATCCTTAGTTTCAATTTTCAGGGTCTTTATATTGGAGCGGATCTCGCCGGACCACCTGGCTATACATCTGTTAAACTGGTCGGCTTGCAGATTACCTCCAAACTCCTCGAATTGCTAATAACCGCCTCTTTGGCAACATTTATTTGTGGCTTGGTACGTTACGAAATGTTGAGCCGGCGAGGCATTCCGTTTGCGGCCCTCTCAGCCAGCCTCCAATTCACTAATCTTTCATACCTATGGTCGGTGGAGCTTTGGGCTACGATGTCCTCGAAAGATATGGCAAAGCGCCGTCGCGCTGCATTCTTTGCAGTCTTGATAGTCTGCATCGCTCTTGGAGCTTTGGCCGGGCCATCTATGGCAACTTTACTGCAACCACGAATGGACAAGTGGCCTGCTGGAGGAACGGATTTGTGGCTCAACACAACATATGAGAGACTGTTCCCCAAAGTTCTCAATGAGTCTACGATACTGGGCTATGATTGCAGTACTGTTGGCAATCAATTCTGTCCCTCGGAAGGATGGGAGACAAGTAGCAACTGGCTGCACACATTCGGTCTGACAGATCAAAAACCTACTGTGACTGGGGAATTCAGGACAACAGCAAACGGAGGGCTTACACTCGCCGTTGAAGACGTCTTAGTCAGCCCATGGTTAGGACTTCGGTCCGATGAACACGACACAAACCCAAATTCTTGGACAATAACTCCTCATGCTCGACTTGCACGACCTTTGCTTACTAACTCGTATTTGTGGCTTTCTGCGGCTGGCGCAGCTGTGGCAGCAGGCAAGCGACGTTTTTGGTATTACGCGGCAAGTGAAGCTTCAATGCTTACACTGAGCCCACGCGTTTGGACCCGATGCAATCTGACAGACTATGATATCAAGGAGCCGTCCTGCCCACTATTTCCTTGCCTGGATTGCCCGTCATATAACGCCTCGGGGACTTGCGGACATCCCGATATCACTGACTGGATCTCTACTGATCTTGCACTCAATTCAAAGCCAAGACTTCATTGGATTAATGGGAGTACTGAGCAAGACAACGGCACAAATTTGGTGGTAGAAGGTGTATATTCAGCAGCTGCACTGATTACACTACCGGGACTTCCAGGAAACCAACATATCATAGGATGCACTATCGGTGTAGCATATGTTCCCGTGAAGCTTTTAGCAGTCAATACTGGGACTGAAATATCTCTGGATTGGAATATTGATCGGAGAAGCTTTGATGCTCTGAGTGAGCTGCAAGATTATCGGCCGCGATTGGAGCACGGTTGGACAAAGTACCTGGATCCCATTATACCTAATCTGAATAGCACCGTATTCATAGAAATGGCGAAGTCTATCGGGATTTGGAATAACAGCACCGGAGGAAGCAGCTCGTTCGCCAGTAGAGTCGAGGCTATTTTGATTCTCATGGTTGCCAACGGGCTCATACGAACAGATCCATTTGCGTCTTTGCAGGGTAATGTGAAAGGGCTCGTTTACATGAGCACCAAGGGCGACTGGTGGAAAGACTTTATGCCTGCTTCTCATCATACGTATGGTTACGGAGGAAATGCCTACGACGTAACAGCTGAAGAGCAAGAGCGATATCTCCGGCATCATATGAATGTCGAAGTGACCGGATACGCATACGGATACCAAACATCCAACAACTCCGGTGTGATCTTCTCAATGAGTATCGTCCTCCTCTATTTAGTCTTCTCTGTCCTCGCCCTTTCGGTATCGTTGGCAAGAGGCTTCTATACTTCGAGCAGCTGGTCATCGGCCACCGAAATCGTTGCTCTGGCATTAGGATCGGAGCCTCCGCGTCAGGAATTCGAGAATACGTCAGCCGGCATTTATTCACTCGGACCGCTGCAGCAGAAGGTGAGAGTACGTCCGAACGATGGCAAGTTGCAACTCGTTACCGTTGGTGGAGAGAAGGATGGGCAATCAGAAGTGGTACCGAATAAGGCTTATTGAAGGTTTCAATGGCGTCAGCGATTTTACTGCTCATACAGTCAGTCTCGTACTGCAACCGTATCGTCATGTTTAGCTCCTCGCGACTGAGGAAAAGAGCGTTTACGAGCCAGCATACTTATACCCATGATTCTTCTCTTGCGCCCTTCTGCTTCGACACTCTACCACAAGTATGCAGTTGTTATCGACATGAGCCGTGGCATCAGGATATTGCGAGACTCGCTTTGACCGGAAGCCATGGCGAAACCAACGTCTAGTAGCGAAGAGACGCAGTGGGTGACGGACTCTGGAGTTCATCTGGAGAGTATCCTGCCTCGACATCTTTGCTGCTATCAGTTTCCCTACACGGTCTGGACTCAGCGAAGGAACTTGAAAGTTATGGACTGCCAAGGGCTTTGCTATTTCGTAGGGTATGTAACGTGTCAGACTTAGGATGAGTAGGAAGAGTGCTAAATGACTGAAGCCTCTTGGTGACGTATGGCGATAAATGTCTCTGCAGTTTGGAAGTGGGGCCCTTGATGTAGTCTTGAAGATGACGACCTTCCTCGCCTCGAATGCACTTTCACGGACTAGCAACAAAGAAGCTGGTAGTGTACGTTGACATACTTCTTCAAAGGTTGCGAACTTCAATTTCAACACGAAGGAAGGATGAGCAGCTTGATATAAATAGATGTTTCGAATAGGGAGCTGGTGATTAAGGAGGATTCGGTGAGGTAAAAGTCAGCCTTGCGGCAAGGCTTTCACGTATCTGGGGCATTTGCTGTCGTATTTGTGGATCGGCTTCTACCTGGTTTTCGAGCCACCTTTCTTGGAAAAAAAAAGTCAGCACCTGGACATGTCAATGTCGTTGAGGTTCTATGCCTGTTAAAGGAAAAGTCGCGAGGCCTGGAGCGTTTGGATCCAAGGGTGGTAGATGCTATCGGTACGTAACACTTAATTATTGCGTGGCGCTGGAAGTCGTGCATGCATACCTACGGATTCCTCCGTAAGGTTACAGGCGGGGAATCTCGACGTTGGTGAAATTGGATGAATGGATGATGCGAGCCCGTCCGAGTCTAGCCACAATTCGATGGATACAACCTCGACCGATGGTCAACTTGGGCATAATGACGCTCTCCAGCCCACAGATTGCTCACATCCAGCTGCAGACCTGGCAAAGTCTCGAAGCAGCGGAGCTCTCGTGGTTTCCAACGGTCAATCGTGATAATCCAGTGCATTGCCAATGTGTGAGGGTGGGAGTGAAACGAGCAACCCCTTGCTGCACCCAGATGGCCGACTGCGGCTGGCTGCACGTATTCATCGACAAGGAACGAGATTGGACTGCGCAAATCCCTCTCAGAAACGAGCATGGGCGGTGGCTTCTCCGCGCCCAGCCTGCTAAGCCGGCCGATCGAAGCTTGGTGAAGCTTGTTTGCCCACCCGGTAGATACCCGAACGCCCGGCCCCGTCGTGCTCATTGGTCGATTGTTCAC
The DNA here is from genome assembly GCA_000467715.1 of Hysterium pulicare CBS 123377. Lineage (NCBI taxonomy): Eukaryota > Fungi > Ascomycota > Dothideomycetes > Hysteriales > Hysteriaceae > Hysterium > Hysterium pulicare. The sequence goes on from AJFK01000864.1 coordinate 41,456, forward strand.
AGCCACCGCATAGATGTGAAGGAACGTCGTTCGAAGCGGTGCGGAATCTAGACGATGCAGCCCCAGATGGGCCAAAGGGGACCCCAGGCACAGCCATGGATGATCGCTGAATAAGTGCCGCGACTGCCTATATCACCCTCGTGTCAGGGTTCCTTCCCTTTGCGTGCTTTCGGTCGTCTGTCTTTCTCGCACCTCACACGACAGTGAAACCTCAGCCCCATCCTTCTTCCTTTCTCGTGTCTGCTCCACCTCGACTCTCTTTCTGTCCTCTACAAATACGCCGTCACTCTTTCGCTTGCTTTGCATTCACCCTTCGCCGACTCACTCTACTTCACTTCTTCACCCTTCAATCATCGTTTGCATCCAGCCGCTGGAAACTGGAGCCGTCTACAACCAAGGAGCCTATATGAGGTAGCCTTCCTCCCTCCACGTGTTCATTCATGTGCCAATACATGTGCTTGTTCATGTAAATCACATTCTACTTGATTCGGCGCTGGTGGTTACCTGTGTAATAACCCTGCAATCGGTCTAATTCTCGCTACCCACAACACATTCCATAGCACGAGGAATTCTGTTCGACAATTGCATTACTACCACCTCAAACAAGTCTGACCTTCACCGTTCACCGACCACATCTGCCACATCTCCCACAATGTTGTCCGACATCGAGGACCCTAAGCCACACCACTCGGGGCACATTCATTTAAGTGAGCTCGAGAATGGCCTTGTCTCCAAGCTTGCTGCCTTTTCCGGTCTCATTCTCACCATTGTAAGGCTCGAGCAGAATAACATCCAATTGATCTATATTTACTGACTCATGGTCAGGTCATGGTCTTATTTTTCGTCTGCCGCTATTACCTCCTTGAATGCTTCCTAATACCACGGTTTTACGGTTCCATATACAGAAATCTCAACGACACTAACCGTCGTGGCTTTGTTAATCATCACCTCGCCGGTGCTGCGAAAATCCTCCTGGTTCTATGGACAGCATATCCGCTCCTCGACATCTCTTTCGGCAAAGCAAACTTCAACACTCCATTACACAATGGCAGCCCAGTCACCCTCGGAGATTGCATGATCATATCCGCGCAAATATTTGTTGGAATGTATCTCACGGAGTTGATGTTTCGAAGCAGATTAAGCCCTGTGGCTGTGGCACATCATGTAGGAGCGATAATTATCACAGAGGCGGCCATTGCTATCAGCTTAAACTCGGTACATGAGAAAGACGCGACGATCGAGGTCGTACTGTGTTTCTTCTGGGGTGAGTCAAATCCTGCTCTCCCTTCACTCTTCACATTCTCATAATCACTCCCATATTAATACAAGTCATCCAGGCGCTTTCGACTGCATAGCAGAGTTCTGGCCACATGTCGCCATAGTCCTCTACAGAGTCTACAACTCCAACCACCGCTTCCTAATCAAGGTCTTCCGCACAGCCTTCATCTCCACCATCTGCGGCACCCTCTTCGAAACCATATTCGTTATGTGGCTTTTCGGATCTCTTTGGCACAGGTGGACCATAGCTTTCAAAGTCGCCACGCCTATACTCCATGTCGTCTTCTCCGCGGCCCAGGTCTGGGGAAGCTATAACTTCTACAGCATGTGGCAAGATCAGAAGAAGAAGCTGGAGAGACAGGAGAGGGGAGATGAGGAGGATGTTCCTGAACATAAGAGCAGGAATGGCGTCACAGTGATAGAGGTGGAAGGGAGTGAAAATAGCCAAAGGGCAGCTAGCAGTGAGGAGTATTCCGCTCACACCGCGGAAGCCGCTTTGAAGTAAAATTTCGAGGGGATTTACCAGAGGCGTGAAAAGCGAATGAGTCACTCCACCTTTTTTCTTCTTTTTTTATTTGAAAATCATAGCGGACGGTGAACTCGGAAAGTAGAGTGGTACCGTCTCCGGCGTTTTTTCTTTTTTCTTCTCCAAATGGGGCAATGGGGCATTGTTAGGTCAATATCTGGCGTTCTTGAAGATTTATTGGGCTTTGTACGCAGAGCTGCTTGTCTCGCCACCCATACGATTGTATAGTTTCAGTGTAATGTATAGAAGCTTTCCACAAATGGAAAAACAATTCGATGAATGAGCCACACAGCTGGAGTACCCGTGATGAGTTTGAGCAATATGCTGTTGCAGCGAGCATGGTGCGCGTGACTTAAGCCGAAAAATGTGTACACAAGAGTATCGTATAAGTCTGAAAGGGTATTACCAAGGTATCTGGAACTAAAGTCTGAATTTCTATCTCTCTCACGTCCGCGAAATGAGTCAAAGCACTTTTTTAGCCGTTCACAAAACCAAATAAAGTTGCGTTTCCTTCGTTGAATGTAGCTCCTAGCCGGAGGTGTATACTTTTCAACCCTCTAGAACAGAAACTGACGAAGATGATAAAGAAGAGTGGGGTATATTCCTTGTAAACAAAATGTCATATCCTCACCTCCGCCGCCTTCCTCAAACGATTCATAACCGCAGCAGCAATGTCTCCATGCGTATCATCAACGCCCTCCACAAAGATTGCGTCGACATTCCGCTTATCCAGGTCGCGAAGAGCGGAGAAGAGACCGCGAGCTACGCCCTCTGTTTGCGCTCCGAGATCAATGTCCCAGATATTTACTGTAGAAGCATCATTCTTGTCTATCGCGAAGTGCCGAGCATGGGGAACTTGGTGTTGCTGGACCGATTGTAGTAGATTTGCGATTCCTGGTTCCATGCCTGCGCTTTCACTCAGAGAGGTTGTGTCTCCGTTCCGGCTGATGAGTAGAGATGGTTTGGTAGAACCGTTGGTTTGCGGGTGGCCATCGACCGGGCCTACAGGCAAACCTAACGCCAGAGGCCATGCTTTCGTCCTAATGATCCCGATTGATCTTTGCTGTGATGCTTTTTCCAGTACAGCCTCAGCAGTGGGTATCGCCGCCCCGGTCTCGTATAGTATGACCGATGCCTTGGGTGAATAATGCCGATACTTCATTCCTGGGGCCCTGGGTTTTATCCCCTTTTCCGGGCTATCTTTATACCCCACAACAACATCCTCCCACCCATCACACTGCCTGAGCTGTTCAATCGAAATGCCACCAGGCCGCAGGATCGTCGGCGGATACGAGAGTGCATCCACTACTGTGCTCTCAACCCCAACATCGCATGGTCCTCCGTCGATTATTGTGTGTATTCGCCCGTCAAGGTCGTCCTTTACGTGTTCAGCGGCGGTAGGAGACGGCCTGGTGGAAGCATTCGCGGAGGGACCAGCAAGCGGTACACCCGATAGTTTGAGTAAAGCCAGAGCGAGTAAGCTTCTAGGCATTCGCGCTCCAAAGGTGCTTAAGCCGCATGTCACCTCAGGCGCCAGGGCCGAGTCCTTCGGGTTTGGTAGGATAAGTGTCAGAGGGCCAGGCCAAAATCTCCGTATCAAGGGCTTATAGATTGCCGGGATGGGATCACTGGAGGCACCGCCTTTCAAAAGCTCTCGAAGTTGGCGGAGGGAATGAACGTGTACGATCAGTGGATTGTCAGCCGGTCGCCGCTTGACTTGGAATATGGCTCGTACGGCCGAGCTTCTCGTAGCATCAGCACCAAGACCATAGACTGTCTCGGTTGGGAAAGCTACTGGTGTATCCGTAGATAGTAGTTCGGCAGCTGCGCGCTGCATATGGGCGACATCTTGGCTATTAGCCTGCCACTCAATGTCCCATTCGTCGAGTAGTGACTCGCGTGAATTACTAAGTATTACCTTCCCTAGTTTTGTAGGGTCTACAGGTAATATATCAGTATCCATGGTGGCAGAAAAATTGATGACTTGACTGTGCTCGTTCGTAATGTTCGTAACTAATGTCAAGGTATGAGTAATAGCGGCCGGCGACGCCAGAAAGGAACAGGCGCGGTGGTTGTACGACGGTCTTCTGATATATTGGACATTTGTAAGGTGTGTGAGATGTTTGTGCATCAGCACATTTCTAATGTTTTGCTTTGTTGACTGATTGAATAGGCAAACACTTAGAATGTGAGGTCATCCTCAAAATTTCGATCGTCGGAGTTAAGTTTTGCCGCGTTCAATATTGCTTTCCCTAATCGGGAATCTATATCTAGGTTGGATGGAAACGTGTATAGCTAACATCCATCATGACAACGCTTCCAGGCGTACTTTTACGTCTATCTAAGTGCTCATAACAAGAATACCCAGTAGGCTGAGCTTTTTGGCATATTATTCACTACGCATTGGAACCATTGCTAGACTATGCCCACCAAACTTTTGGTCATTGTATGATTTTCTCACAAGTCCAGGTGGTGTGATTCGTATTTGTTATACAACCTCACGATGAAGTGTTCATTTGATTAGAAGGGGTTATTGAAATTGAACCGTGACCTCCATATCTCAGTCATTCCGGATTTAAGATGCACCGTGTTGTATGAAAAGAGGCTTTTAAATACATATGTTAGGATCATACCGGTCAAGTCGGCATAACCCCTCGAATTATTCCCTCCAAAAGGCGCATTCAACTCGTCTCTTTGCCTCCTCGAAGCCGCCTCTATACCAGGTCTCCTGGGTGGATGAGTAAATGTGGCTAGATATCTCTTCTGCCTGCTCCTCACCTGGCTGATCAATGACTACCTCATCCGCCCTTTCGTGGAGCTATTGGCGTAGCCACAGGAGCTCTGTTGCCTCCCTGGGGACCCTTCTTCCTAGCGTAAAAGTTCTCGAGAACCTTCTTGACCTGAGCGAGACTCTGCTGTTTGTCCTTTGGCGCTTGCAGATCATCAACGGTGTAGGGTTTACTAAGGAGGACAGAATCGTTCACCACGATCGATGTCTCGTGCCATCGGGTCGGAAGACTAGTGGGAAAACGTGTCAATTGAGTCTGCAATCTTTATTTCCGACCGGCTGAAGGTCCAACTTACGTCCTAGCAAAGAAATCGAAGATCTCTTGTGCCTCTCTCGTCACCCCTTTGCCCTTCATGGCATCCTTTTTCTTCATCTCTCTAATGGTCGCTTCCTCTCTTGCTTTCAAGGCATCTAAGTCCACTTTGGATATGCTTGGAAGGGCGCCATCGAACCCAGGTGCCGATTCTGGAACGCGCTCGCTCGGCCCTATCAATTCGATAGACAGGATGTGGGCAAAGGGAATGATATGGTATTCGCATGGCTGGCTAGAGAGACTGGAGCCCGGATTCGGTGGTGAGGGAGTAGTGTTGATGGCTATGGCATTCGTAACATTACATGTTGTAAACAGAGTGCCTTCAAGGATATTGTTGTGAGGAGCACAGGTGATCTTGATTCTGTGTAGGAAAAGTTAGTATCACGACTTCCAAACCTCAGGCATTGCGTCCGTCTCTTGAGGATGAGGAGGTGAGTGCAGTTCAAGAGGTCACTTACCGCGCGCCAACCGCCTTATACAAGACGGAATCACCATCGATGGCATCTTTGTTGTTAGGAGCGACCTTCGGAGTCGCAATCTTTCCAGCAATAGAGTTCCGCTTGTTGGTTTCCGCCATGCTCGCGCCCGTGTTTCACTTGTCGTAATCTCTTTAACTCCTCTGCTGCTCACGAATGCTCGCCGACGAAGCCGAACGCCAGAGAGTCATGCAAGCAAAGAAACCGAAGCAAAGGAGCGACTAGAAAAGGAAGACAAAGAAGTACGCAGAACGAGAAGGGAGGGCAGGGAGAAAGTGGAGTGGATGAGGCCTCACTTGAGTCCGCTCTGAACCCCGTCTGGTTGTAGTCGGCGATGGTCCACCAAAGTTTGACAGGGATCACCTTTTTGCTATGCGGCGCAGAGAAGGTTCCTCACACGCAATTCGAAAGCAGTTTCATGAATTGTTTGAGCAGATTCTTGGAGAGCGATACCAGAGCAATTAAGTTTCACAGGAAATTATATCTGTTCACCCACTTCACTTGTTCACATCTGCTCTTGTCTCCTTTTTGCGACTCTTCCATACTAGGCATAGCGCAGCTATCAAACCTCGCTCTGCTTCTTGCACCTGGGCATGTTCATCGCAAACTGCCACGCGACTTCAAGCCAAAAATTGAAACCACCAACATCCGATCAATTTCTCATTCTTTCAATCTTGTTTGAACCTATATATGCATATTTTTCACAAGCAAATATGAACCGTGGACTTATTCGCCTGCCGTCTAATATGATGCCAACCTACCTACAAGATTGCAACCATGTTTATGCCGTGTATGTGGAAGCGGAAACATTTCCTCCTCTACCGGTCCAGTTGACGTGAATGTCCTTGCCTTCGGGATATTCTGAGCTCGCATATTCTGGCTTAATTCTGAAAGTGTGCGCGCCGAAGTAATCTCTCTGTGCTTGTAGCAAATTTGCTGGTAAGTCCTTGGCGCGGTAACCGTCGTAGAAACTTAGAGCAGTGCTGAAGGCTGGTGTGGGAATACCCCAAAGTGCTCCCTTTGATACGACACTGGTATGGTTAGTATGTTAACGATCAAGTCCTCTAGTATCTACTTACTCTCTCCATCCGGGCTGAGCCTTGTGAATGGCCTTGTTGAAGAAGTCGTCGAACAAAAGGTTTTCAAGATCAGGGTTCGAGCGGTACCTATCAAACGGTAGGTGAGTACTACCCTTATTGTAGATGGCATCGTTCGCTTACGCTTTGGTAATGTCCTTTAAGAAGACGGAACGAATAATACAGCCACCACGCCACATCAAAGCAATCTCGGGCTTATTCAGCTTCCATTTATATTCCTTTGCAGCCTATAGTCCTGTTAGTCTTCCTGTCGCCCTTCTCCTTTCCTAAACGCAGGGACGCTTACATTCTGAATGAGCATGAAGCCTTGAGCATAGGAAATGATCTTGGACGCGTAAAGGGCTTGTTCGAGGTTCTCAAGGAACTGTTCTCTGTCGCCGGAGAAACTTGGGGTAGGTCCATCGAGAACTTTGGCGGCGCGTCCTCGTTCAGCCTTGAGAGAGCTGAGACATCGAGCAAAGACGGATTCGCCAATCAAAGTAACAGGCATGCCAAGATCTAAAGCGTTGATAGCGGTCCACTTTCCGGTACCTTTCTGTCCAGCGGAATCGAGAATCTTCTCAACAATCGCGACACTATCTTTCTCGTCGTTCTTGTACATGATGTCACGAGTGATTTCAATGAGAAAGGAGTCAAGGACGCCCTTATTCCATTTGGCGAAAACATCTCCCATTTCCTTGTTCTTCATGCCCAAACCGCGTTTCATGATGTCGTATGCCTAGTGGATCGGTAAGTATTTTCTTTGAACTACAGTTTTTCATGGTCGTACTTCGCAAATTAGTTGCATGTCACCATATTCAATGCCGTTGTGGACCATCTTGACGTAGTGACCAGCACCTTCATCACCGACCCATTGGCAACATGGCTCGCCGTCGGATTTGGCAGAGATCGATTGCAGGACGTCCTGTGGCATTATTAGACACTGTTTATCCGAAGAAGCAAGCCGTGCGAACCTTGATGTATGGCCAGGCTTCCTCGTTTCCACCAGGCATGATGCTAGGGCCATAACGAGCGCCTTCCTCACCACCGGATACGCCAGAACCGACATAACGGATACCCTTCGCAGCCAAGTACTTTGTTCTACGGTTCGTATCTGGGTAGTGAGAATTGCCTCCGTCGATGATGATGTCACCCTTCTCGACACCTCCCTCGTTGAGGAGGAGCTCGATAAAGTCATCGACAGGCTTTCCAGCCATGACGAGCATCATCATCCGTCGAGGTTTCTTGAGCTTCTGGACAAACTCTTTGATGGAGTGCGCGCCGACGACGGATTTGCCTTTCGCCTCTGTAACATGGTCAACACTATCCCTGCTCGAGGACTTGTACAATCTACCATCGTTCAAGAATCGATCAACTTTGGCGACGCTGTTGTAATGGTTAGTTTGCTATTCGAGAAATGTGGGCTGGCGCGACTAACGTTCTGTTGAAGGCGACGACCTTTGGAGTAGTCAGTTAATTGACAAACTAAGCCACAAGATGTGAAAAGATATCCTACTGTAAATCCATGATCGGCACTAAGTTGGTCAGCTATGATTATGAGAACTTCCAGAATGGGCAGAGATTGCTTACGCATTCAGGATCAAGTTCTGACCCATAACCTGTGGAATGTGCATCAGCACCTGCTCCTCGCACCCAGCGCAGATGGTGAAAGAGAACTCACGGCAAGGCCGATGAGGCCGAAATCTCCAACGGGTTCAGTCATTGTGTCAATTGATCAGTGGGTGAAGAATTTGGAGGGGGGGAAAAACGGTGGTGGGGGTGGTAGGCCAAAGTCCAACAGGATGGCCAAAGCAATTGGAAGCGTTGTTCAGAGAAGAGTTGAGGAAGGGAGAGGAAGACGGGGCGCAGTCAAGTAGATAAGTATCTCCCAGGCTTTCCGACCGGAAGAGTTTGGAGTTTGATGATGGTAGCGGGTGGGGCGACGAACTGCGTCGATGGATTTATGGAGGGGGCGGCTTGGTGGGCTGAAGGTCCCGGGCAGCAGTAGACTGGCACTACAAATCGTACATATGATTGAATAATCCACCCTGCCACGGAGATGAATGGCACGCCCGTCGCCGAACAATAATAATGAATATACAGCAGTGCCATACTACCGCTTCTGCCTGTCTCCCGCGGAAAATCACGGAAATTACTGACCAGACTCCATTAACACGCCCAAAGCGCTTTTTCCCGCTGCGCTTTTGGGAGAACCTGCTCACCGTAGAGACAGGTACGTCCTGGATAGTATTTTCCTCACTGCCCCAACCACCAACAGATTGCTCTCGACGACGGGCCGACAAATCATCCACCAAGCCCCCGTTCGAATCTCTTAGGCTGTGACGGGCTCTTGTTCGATTAGCCAGGCCTGCTGAACGGCTCTTGGCCACAACCTCCAGTCAGTCAGCGGGACAGTCAGCCTCTCGCATACAAAACATTCACCGGCCTGCATCTTGCGGCATTTTATTTGGCACATCCCTCCTGATCACCCTCTTGGCCCCCCGCCGCGCCCAAATCAGTAACCGGCCGCGGATAAGTCATCATACAAACTCTGAACTCTTTGCGCATCAACTCATCATGGCCTATTCGCAGGGTTCGGCTTCCAAATCCAACACTACGTCTACCACCATCCAGCCTCATCCCTCGTTACCAGCACGCCCGCCACCATCCACACATTCGCCCGCTCCGATCAAGAACAACAGCACGGCTTCGAGGGGATACGCCAACAATGCTGGATTCGCAGCTTTTGCCCCTCGCTCAGTCGCTCGCCCTCCAGTGTCTGCCGCGCCAGCACCTTCACCGTCAATGATGACCAGTCAAGCTCCTGGTGTCGCCGGTGGGTATCACACAAGCTTATATCAACCACACTCCTCATATTATGAGCAGCCAGGCAGAGATGTCTATAATCCTACTCCCCCTCAAATTGTTAACCCATTTGCGGCTCCCGGTCAAGGCGGTCGCGGTTATGGCAACAATGCCGACTACGATCCGGAAATGGAGGCTCAGATTGCACAGTGGCAGAGTGCCTATATCGCGAAGGACGACGGCTCCAGTGCGAAGAAAGGTGGTCGAGGAGAAGGTGCTGCATCTGCCGGCGGTGCAAATGCTATCCCATTAGGTTCGCGTCAGAATGGTACAACGGCTATAGCCTCCGGCGATATCATCGATGCAGATGCTGGTACCAATACAGCCGGAGCGGAAGGCAGGAAGAAGCAGAAGACGGTTGTTCGGCAAGGAGGAGGCAAATCATGGCAAGATGATACTCTTCTTGAATGGGATGTTACACATCCGCGACTCTTTATAGGCAATTTAGCCGGAGAAGTTACTGACGAGTCTCTCCTCAAAGCTTTCTCAAAATATCCGTCCGTCCAGAAGGCACGCGTTGTGAGGGATACGAGAACAACTAAGAGCAAAGGTTATGGGTTCGTCAGCTTCAGCAACACGGACGACTTTTTCAATGCCGCGAAAGAGATGAATGGAAAGTACATTGGCAGCCACCCGGTGCAGATAAAGCGTGCGACCACTGAGATCAGCGTATCCGCACCACCGGACAACAGGAAGAAACACGGAAAGCATGGCAAAGGAGGAGGTGGTGGAGGCAACTTCAATGGAGGCGGTGTTCAGAAGCCGCAACAGCAGAAAAAGGACAAATTTGGACTGAAGATTCTTGGTTGACGATTTCAACTAGCTACTTCTAACAATTTTATCGCTGAAAGCCCTTCGGAATCCATCGCATTTGGATAAGTGGCCCCTGGTAGCATGGCAGGCAGGCGGATATCCTTCAGCCACTTGGCGAGAAGCCTGAAACTCGAAACAATTATCTACAGGTGGGTCTTCCTTCATACGCACCTTGTGTCGTCACCCCTGATTGTTATGGACTTGGCGTTAAATCGGATAGAGTATAGCAGTTGTCACAGTCTCCCTGGAAATGGTGGAACCATCTCGTATCTAGGAGACTCTGGATGGGTTCTGCATACCTGTACTGTGTAGAGAGAATGGAGAATGGAAAACTCAATTGCACTTGGCGGTGCTGTTGCTTTGCAATAACATGTCTTTGCATATGTAGCGCAATGTGGACCAATCCTTCCACTATTAAGGCATACCCTTCGGTAACAATTTATATTATCCCATAACGCAAGGTGGATGGCAAGTGATTCCAGACCAGGGGCTCGTTTCCAGTGTTACTGTCATAGAGTACATAATCACGTGACTGTTACTTGGCGCAGATCTCCCAAACGCGAACCCCAAATTCATTCACCATCTGACCCTGTTGCGCCCGCCTACCAATCATCCAACATAACATTCGAACTGCGGCACTGCTGTCGCAAACACCGCTACCGCCATGAATCCAAATCACATGGATGCGCGAATGCCCCAAGATCCTAGCGCTCGTGTTCCTCCGGTTGTTGTGAGTATCGCCGTCTGTAGGCTCACACTGGTTCCTTGAATACTAATTGAACAGCTACCGCATGTACACTTGGTGTCTTCTTATAGGTTTCCGATGCTTGCACACCTACGACCCGAACAAGCCCTAGATTACCTCCTCAACGCCCCCAAAATTGTCAACGACGCCTCTCCTGTTGCATGGACTTATTTCCAAGCTCCGCCTCCTGATGGCACGGTTCTCTTGACCTGGCAGCCTCCTCTTCTGCAATCAAGATTTGCTAGCGATGGATACGTTTGGTTAGATGCAGAGAGTCAATTTCACTTTGATGCCCGGGGCTACGTAGGTGAATCTGACCATACTGGAGGATGCCCGTTGACGCAGAGCACAGACGCTTGAAATCCTCATTCAACGTAGTGGCTTCCGCTACGGCTTCGAGCAATTTACGATCCACTCCCGTCACCGTTACCGCGTAGTCAAAACTCCCCACGGAGGCATGCATGATCCGTCTCTTTGGATAGTTCATTACACACAAGCGGAACCCACAGATAGACTACCCACGACCCAGCTTCAAGTACCCCCAGATATCCAAAGACAAGTACAGGAGCGCAACTATCTTGAGAAGCAGGGGCAGTTACTTCGAAAGGAATTTATGCTCCGAGATCGAAACAACTGGCCTGAGGTCAAGTTCTCCACTGGACCTATGCCTGGAATTCAAGGTCAAGGTCGTCAATTCTTCAATCCAATGCAACAAATGGGCGCTATGGGTCGGCAGGCTCAGTACTATCAACAACCCCCCGTGCCAACTGTTGGAGGCCCGCCTCCCCCGAAGAGATTACGTCAAGTGCCACCTTCCCAGCAACCCGGAGGACCCAATATCCCAGGTATGCCACCAGCAGCAGTTGTCGCGGATTCGACCATAGATGATGAGGAAAACACTACGTTGGGAGATCTACTTGACCATCTCACTCCGCGAGAAATAAGCGTCATGAGATATACACAACATCATGAATGGATGGAGGAGATATATTCTTCGCCTTATGCTGCAAGCCAAATCATACCAGTCGATCTTGGACTGGGCCTAATGGGCGAGCTAGCTCCCCTCACAGATGGTCTCCTTGACGCGCCCAGTGCTGAACTGGTCAAAACTGCTCCTAAGGATTACCATAGACTCGATCCCGAGCAGCTTAAAGAGTTCGAGAAGCGAGTCGCTGATTACACAGCAAAGGAACAAGCCGAATTGGAAAAAATGAAGCTTGCTCATAACAAGAAGCTGGCTGATTTGAAACGAAGTAGAACATACATCAAAGCGGAGCGACAATTGAGGGATATGGCGAGGAACCCCGCCCCACGAGACCTTGATGGCACTAATGACAGAGATGATGCAAAAAATGCTTCGCCAACCTCCGAGAACCCGGTAGATGGTGTCGTACATGAGCTAGAGAGGTCACTCGGTGTAAATTTTGATACCAAGAAAAACGTTGTTTGTGTTGAGAAAGGAGGATACATTGCAGAACAGGTTCAGCCGCCGGCTGATCCACCTCAGCGAGTGAATGGTGATGGAACTGGCTTATCAAATTCATATGCTGAAAATGGAGGTCTCAACGGACTCTTAGACGAGGGAGCAATGGATGCGGACAACACGGCTGCTGGCTTACTGGATCAATATGGATCAGGGTCTCTAACTACCACGCCAGCGGCCAATCTCTCGGTACCTCAGATATCTCAGCCCCCGAGTCAGAGCCAATCGGCTGTTGCCACTCCTAGCGTGGCAGCTGTCGATGCCACGCAGCATGCTTCGTACGAAGAGCAGGGCAATCTTGAGGCACCAAGTGACGGTCAGGACCTCGTGGACCTTGATGTAGAAATGTCTGATATGGCTGACGTTGAGGACAAGGGTGCTGAAGGCGAGTGGGTTATGGTAGATGAGAATCGAAATAGTGGTGGTGAAGGGAACACCAGTGATGACCAGCAACCACCTTCTGGAGGAGACATCCAACTCGAATCAACTGAAGATAACCTCCCACCTTCAAGTGGCGTCGATCCGGAGGCATCAATGTTTGACGCGGCAGAATTTGCCAGTTTCGACAACCTAGATACCGCGGGAGATGCCCTCGCAGACTACACTAATGATGGAGATGACCTAGGCCTAGATCTAGATAATTCGGCATTCGGTGACGCTTTTCACGGCACCGAGACACATCATGGTGAAACAGGGGATGGAGATAATGCCTGAACGCCTGATACCGGAGGTTGCTGTCCATTCGCACAAACGTCACTCGCCGCAACATATGTCTGCGCGCGAAATGTCTCACAAGGCAGACTACTCTGCAAGTTGCAAACTCATCAAATTGGTGTCCCTGGCGTCCTAGGTTTATGTATATTCTCCTCATCTTTGGCTTCAGGAAAACGGATCGAGGGCGTTGAAGGCGCATTGGGTTTGGGAAGGTTGTCTCCATTTCAGAACGCTCGACGGATTATTTTTCCATATCCAGCATTCTTCATGTATTAGTCCGAGCTCGAGCCATGACATTTTCATCTGATTGAGACGTCGCTTGTGGTCAATAAAGCGTTATCGTCGTTCATGAACATTCGAGTCAATTGCCCTTGCGTTACGCCACACTGTCGATGGTTGGCTGGCACAGTCGCCGGCCTGCACGACATGGTTCATAGGGATACTTTCTTGTCGGTCTTGTGAGGCGGTGTGATTACCTATAATGGCCACTTGTGTCATGACTATCAGCCAGATCAGCCTTGGTAGAATGTTGCGCTTGTTTGGATGTGTAAAATTAAACCTCGTATTCAGTCAAGTGATACATGCATATCGGAGTGCGCAACAACTCTTCGTATCTACTAATCTGCCCCCGGAACTCAGTGCGATGAACAGTTGGTAGATCGACGGGCGAAGACGAAGACCAAATCGTGCAGGGTTACATTCCCTTAACTCTGGACCACTGGACTATTGGGTCACGACGTCCTGTAACCTTCACGCATGGCTTGCAGTTCCCGAAGGCAGAAGAAGCAAGTTGATGTGGAGAACGCTGTGCGACGGCTTGTCGAATTCAGTTTCGAGTACAGCAGCGTAACGAAGAAGTCATGGGTGCTAGTCGGCAACGGAAACACCATCAACTCTTGACTTTGCAGTAAGAGAGCGGAGATGTGGATTTGAGGGGTGTTATCAAGATCGATTTGGCCCCTGGGTACGAGCATCGCTCTCCATGAACAGATGCTACTGATTAGATAAGCGTATTGCATGCCTTCCTGATCTTGATGGTGCACGTCCGTGCGCACTCTCAACGTCGTTGCTGGTCCCACAGCCTTTCGACCTTTCACCACTGCACCTTTCGCCCAGCATCAGGGTTCAGCCACCTGTTTTGGGCGCAACATAGGAATGCCTTCACATAATGCATTCAGCGGGCCCGGAACCGACGGACGAAAAGGCGTCCAGCCCGGCAAGCCATGATGCTGCGGCGTCTCAAGATCGGTGGTGACAGGGCCCGACGAGAATGATATAGCTAAAGATAGGAGCCATGCAAGTGGTGTCCGCAGGTGAAGCCGCAGTGAATATGTCATGTCAGCAGCATCGCAGCGATGATATCTAGGTGAAGGCCGCCATCGGTTACTTACATCTGTTCTTGACCAGGTAGGCAACTTCCCCTCAGTCTGCCCACTCTTCACGCCGTCTGTTCCCGACTGTGCCAGTCCGAACTGCGCTCCGTTTGCTTTCGTCTATAATCCCCCAACCTCTGCCTTTGGCTGTCTTTCCTCCGTCCACCCGCTTTTCGTATTTCCCCGGACGTTGACCTGACCCAGCTCCGTGGCTATACACATTCGTTTGCTCGTACAGTCCCCAACTCAGTAGTCACTCTTTGGTTTTGCCCAATTACTTCGGACCTGCTTCTAAGAGCGTCCGCTTTCCTGGAACCCTACACCCCCATTAGCTGAGACACCAGCCCATTGGAGTTACACGGCTTTCTGGCCAGCCGACCACAAACATGGCTTCTGCGCACTTTACACGTCTATCATTCGTTCAATTTATCACGCTCCTGTTTATCGCACTTGTCCAGGGTGGTCCAGTTGGCTCTCGCCAGCAGAACCGTCATGTGGTTGACGACATCGCCATTAGGCGAGCTCCCCAGGCAGCGAACGGTGGAGGAGCATTCTTTTCAATACTTGGTGTTAGCGGCCTCGGTGATGACTCTGTTCATCCACGCCTCGAAATCCGCCAACTGGAAAAGAATGCAGATCAATGGAATGTCTACCTGCTTGGATTGAGCCGATTCCAGCAGATGAATGAAACCGACAAGCTCTCATACTACCAGATAGCAGGTAAGTCATATACTCAAATTGCGTCTCCCACTATCGGCCCTTTTCCACGTCTCTCAAAATCTCAACGCGACTACTCGAAGATTTCCCAAGGAAACCACCCAGAGTTTCCCTATGATCTAATCAAGTCCAACCCAACCATGTCAACTCGTGCAATGAACTCCTATGGCAGCAATCATGTGTATGTCTTTGCTAATATTCTTACCGTAGGTATCCATGGTAGACCCTTTATAGCATGGGATCGCGCTGCTCAAGCAGACGGCGGCGGTGGTGGCTATTGCACACATAGCTCGAATCTCTTTCCTACATGGCACCGCCCTTTTCTTGCCCTGTTTGAGGTTCGTCCCTCTAATCTAAACGTAGCACCACAAACTAAGACGCGACAGGAAATCCTATACTTGAATGCTCGAGCAGCTGTTGCAGATTTTCCGCCTGGCGACATCAAAAACCGGTACACCGCTGCAGTATCAACTTTGCGAATGCCGTATTGGGATTGGGCCATGGTCCCGCCTGACGGAGATGATTCGCTGCCGAGCAGTCTGCGACAGCCGTTCGTCGATGTCATCATGCCTCATGGGAGCGTTACAATCAACAATCCTCTTTACTCCTATACCTTTCATCCGCTTATTCACGATGACCTGTATGATTCTGTATGTAATATCACGTCTTGGGTACAAGCTTTGAAGCTAAATTTACTCAGAACTCACCTCAATATTCTGTCTGGCCGTCTACAATGCGCGACCCAAGTTCCTACGATGCGAACGGAGTGAGTCGAAATGACTTCATAGCTAATGAGTTGAACGGCCTTCGGGTGAACTTACAGTCTAGGCTTTATACAGTCTTCACAATGACAACTGGTTATCTCAATATGAGCAACGATTGGACTTCTGGTGATAGCCTGGAAGCTGTGCATGACACTGTACATAACACCGTGGGTAGTGGTGGCCATATGACAGATGTGCCTTTCTCAGCCTTTGATCCAATCTTCTGGTTGCATCATGCGTAAGTAAGTAACTATTCTAATTAGAGTTTCTACTAATAGTTCTCAAGTATGATAGATCGCTGTTTTGCTATTTGGCAAGCCATCTACCCGGATGAATATGTCGTGCCCATGGCCCAGTACTACACTACCTTCGCAATTGAATCAGGGACTGTCGAGGATGCTAATTCTCGTAAGTAAAATCTGCCCTGGCTATCTGCCCTTTACACGCTTCTCAAATCACTCTCACTACTTTGAAAATTGTTCAGGGGCATTTAGTGCACGTTTCTGTCTTAGCGTCCGATAATATTTTGTGCTAACTACTTTCAGCCTTGAGCCCTTTTCACAAAGATGATAGTGGAAATTTCTGGACGTCAAACGATGTACGATCAACAAATAGATTTGGCTATACATACTCCGAGTTGATTGGTCTCAATGGCAATGATACTTCCGCTTTAAAGGCTACGATCAACAACCTTTACGGGTCCAACGCGTTGTCGGGAGGCTTGGGCAAGCGAGCAGCGGGAGCTCGAATCATTGCTGGAGCTCCATCCTTCTCATCCAGAAGGCAATATACCACGAACATCAAAGTAGAAAAATTTGGTCTTAATGGTTCATTCTCAGTATACGTCTTCCTCGGTAATGGATCGAGCTCTGATCCTTCCTGCTGGACGACGGATCCGTCTTTTATCGGAGTTAGCGGCGCCTTTGCTTCGGCGTCGCCACCTTCCAAGACTAATGGTGTGTCGAACGGAGCCGTTCCCCTGACTGCTGCTCTGGAGGCACACCATGCAAGTGGCGAGCTTCAGGATCTCAACGAAGGCACTGTTGGTTTGTATCTCAAGGGCAATCTCCAGTGGCGGGTCAAAAGCGTAGGTGGAGCTATCTATTCTTCAAAATACCAAGACTAAATATTCTCAGGCAATCAACAATACCGAGATCCCAATAGACTCAGTCCCTGGGCTTCAGGTTGCGGTGCTGTGGTCTGAGGTTCAGCCAGCAGCCTCCAAATCCGACTTTCCAAAGATGATCGGTGAATATCATGTTCTTACAGAAGCTACTGAAGGCCGTTGCGGCGGATTCCAGCAGGGTGACCAACTCTGATCTACCGGTCTTGTCGATTCTCACATTTTCTTCTAAGCTTCGCGCTGCGGCTGTCTTCTGATGCGGGTGTAAGGCGGGAATAGTCCTATCTGGTGCGGAATTCTTCGTATTTCACGGTATTCATGAGTCGGCGTATTGGAGGTCCGAAGTATATGTATAAATGAGTGTACTTTGGCGCTAGCAATCTCCAGGGAGATAGCTTCTTTTACTAGATAGAAAGTCTGTAGTCTATAGAAGATCAAAAGTCAACTAATGTAATGATGTCAGTCTCTCTATGAGGCCCATTGTGATACACTCTAGATAATGATATAACTGGGCAGGTAGAGGTTCAATACCAGTGTCACGGATCCTTTAAAGGACGAGAACGGTATCTGCAGCCCTTTACCGATCTCAAACCTGGTCCGGGAACAAAATCAGCGGTTTTGTAAGAACTGAGACATATATGGAGAGTACCACGAGTTGCAGCCGCATTTTGGAGGTCGTTCCATTCACCATCTCGATACCCCACCATCGGCGCCTGAATGCGCCGATCGGAAAGCTTATTTCGCACCCTGCAACTATTTTTCGTCGCCGAAATTCACAACCTCGAATGACTCCAAGAACATACATTACAACAATATGGCGCCACAAAATCGCACGAAGAGTCCCCGAAGTAAACCTCAAAAGCCATTTCAACCTCTCAGCAATCATGATCTGCCTGAAGAGGAAAAGCAAATTGCTAGAACGGAAGCTGAAGACGAGAAGGAAGAGGATGGATTTGGAGGATTTGACGACAACGACGAAGATGAGCATATAGACATGGGTATAGAGAAAGATGAGTCCGAGGAAGAGCTAGAGAAACTGGTGTTCGGCGACAGCGCAGGCTTCAAAGAAAGCATTCGGTCGTTTTCGCTCGGCGGCGCGAAAGTCGGGCAGGAGGAAGAAGAGGCAGAAGATGAGGAGGCCGGACTAGAGAATCTCGCCGACGCAGACCTTTTCTTCTTTGATTCGGGGCCGAGTGCCGGAGCTGTTGTGCCAAAACCGACCATACATGCGGGGATGGAGGACGAAGAGGATAAACCTGCTTGGGAGGATAGCGATGACGAGAGAATCTTCGTGAGTCTGGCTTCTGTGCCCAGGCTGAGGAAACTGAGGACGACCGAAGATGAGGATGTGGTTAACGGGAGGGAGTATGTGAGGAGGCTGAGGAAACAGTATCAGCGACTCTACCCGACACCGGAATGGGCACAGCACACAGGTGGAAAACCTAAGAAGAGACGACCGACAGATGTGCAATTGGGTTCTGATGAGGAGGGTATATCTACATCTGCGGATGACATGGAAATTGATGAAGATGGCGATCTCTCTGCACAGCCTCTGGCCAAATTATTACAGGATGCAGATCTGCTGTCTCGAACTGGTGGTGGGCCAAGAAAGAGGAGGAAGTTACAATCTGGGACGATAGATATTCAGCGTCTAAAAGATGTGACGGGAACGTTACCGGTATGCCCCATCCATGCATTTCAGAACATACATTTGCTAACCTTCACCTCAGTCTGCAATTACCTCCCTCTCCTTCCACCCAACTCTCCCCCTCCTCCTCTCTTCCGGTCCTAGCTCAACCCTCTACCTCCATCACATAACTCCGAATCCCCCAAATCCAAATCCCCTCCTCACCTCCCTCCACATCAAACACACGCCTCTCACGACAACAGCATTCCAAGATGGTCCCAATTCCTCCCGCATCTTCCTCAGCGCCCGTCGCCGCTTCTTTCACGTCTGGGACCTAAATACTGGATCCATAGAGAAAGTGACACGAATTTACGGACACCAGCATGAACAAAGAACTATGGAGGATTTCTCACTTTCCCCTGATGGAAAGTACATGGCGTTGAAAGGCGCTTCGAAAAAGGGCGGTGGGGTTCTGAATATACTAGACGGTTATACCCTGCAATGGATAGCTCAAGTGAGAATTGAGTCTCATAATGGAATCGCGGATTTTGCCTGGTGGGGTGATGGCAGAGGTGTAACGATTGCGGGTAAGAACGGAGAGGTAACAGAATGGAGTTTAGTAGAGCAGAGAGTATTAGCTAGGTGGAACGACGAAGGAGCCGTAGGCACAACTACGATAGCCCTCGGCGGACGCAGTGGAAGGGACGGATGGATAGGCGGAGATAGATGGGTAGCAGTGGGCAGCTCCGCCGGCATTGTCAACATCTACGACCGAAGAGAATGGAGCGGGTATAATGCCCCTGGAAACACAAATACAGCAGGAAAGGCCGCCGACGATGACGAAGAAGAAGAAGAACCCCCTAACTTAGGTATCCCACCAAATCCCAAACCTACACGCGCCCTGGACCACCTCACAACTCCCGTCTCGCACCTCACTTTCTCCACCGATAGCCAGATTCTGGCCATGGCGAGCCGCTGGAAGAAAAGTGCGCTGAGGCTTGTTCATTTGCCGTCTTGTACTGTGTATCGCAATTGGCCGACTGATAAGACGCCCTTGGGACGCATCACGGCCGTGGCTTGGGGGAGGCCGCTGGAAGGGGAAGGGAGAGAGGGGTGTGAGGCACTTTTGAGTTGTGCAAATGAACAGGGGAAGATTAGACTGTGGGAGATTAGAGCTTGAGTTACGGGATCAAGCATTTGTTGTATCTTTTCTAACCGTAAGTTAGAGTGGTCTAGTTATTGAAAGAGAATTAGGTAGAAGGAAAGTAGTTTCGCCTCCATGATCTCTAAGTAGAGAAGTTATCTGTAGGCTTTTTATAGAGTCTGAATCATCTCCTGATTACAAGTATAAAATAATTAGTGAGGATTGGATGTCTAATAAAATTGAGTAAACGGTTTGGATGAGGCAGGGGTCAGTTACTGAAGTGGCTTCGGTTGGTTGGACGAAGGTCAAACCGTGTATGCTAACCAACTTAAAAGTGATCTCACCAGTTGATACTTATCTTTTCATTTTTTTTATCCATATACTTTATACCAGCTTATAGACACTATTAGTAGATAAGATAAGTGCAGTTCATGCAAGTTATTTCCCAAAGTCCAGTCTACGCACGTAGAGAGAGATATCAGAAATACAAATGTGTATAGCATAAACCAAGATCAACATAATTTTGTCTCCCCTAATAAGACACACAGAGGATCTGAATTACTGATGATAATTACTACAAAACTAATACAGTCTTTCGAAGTTCAGAAAACGCCATACAACATGCTTTCAACCTCAAACAACGCCATCGAATACAAGGAAGCCATATGCAAGTAGAATAAAAGTGAAGCGAGGGAATGAATGAAACTACTAAACCGACTCAACGTCAAAGTCAGATGCCCCATTAGCATGCCCCTTAACCATCCTATGCCCATTCATCTGCTGCTCCCGTGCCTCTTGCGGCATCTGCGCCAACCAGCTCGGCGGCTGCATGCCCGTCTGATCGTGAATCGTGCTCAACAAAGGCGGCAAACACTGGAACAAATTCCTGATTGGGCCCACCGGATCCGCCATCTCACCGCTACCTTGGCCAGTCGAGCCCGTATTCCAGACATTGATCTTAGGCTGGAGTCCCTTGACGGCGTTTGCATTCGCATTCGCCAGCGTCTCGTAGGTGTTGTTCTGCAACATCAAGTACTGCATCAGACCCTGTGGTCCACCAAGAACAGACGCCATGTCGCCGTACGCCTTCGCCATAGCCGACAAGCCCTCTGCTTCGCGCTGCCGTGTGATAAGTTGAGCCTCTGCCTCTCGTTCCGCGCGGAAATACTCTGCCTCCGCTGCACGCTTTGAAACGACGTAGGAAGCCCCGGCCTCCCGCTCCCTAGCCTTGAAATTTGCTTCTGCGTCTCTGAGTCTACGAAACGCGGCGGCCTCGGCATCAGCTTGTTCGGAGAACTTCTTGCCCTCTGCAGCCTTCTCCTGAGCATAGAGTTTGGCGTCAGCCGATTGTTGTGCAGACTCCCTCTCGATCTTCGCCTTGGTAACTTGCGTAGCGCGGAGACGCTCCAGTTCCATAGCCGCCTTCTTTTTCTCGACTTCGGTGTTCAATTCCGCGTCGCGCTGTTCGGCTTGTCGTTTGGCGTTGATGCGTGCGAGATTTAATTCATTCTCGATCTGAATTTCCTTGGTGGTGAGTTTGGCGTCTGCAGTCGCTTTCTCCGCTTTGCGTTCCGTTTCCAGGACCGCGGTCGCGGCGTTGATCTTTGCGACTTCTTGCTTCGTTTTCCCTTGCTCTTCTGCTTCTCCAACTTCGCCTCTCATACGTGCATCTGCGACATCGACTTTTGCTTGGTTGAGAGCACCCTCGTGTGCCTTTCGCGATAGGAAGGCGAAGTATTCGCTTCCGGGCGTATCTTGAAGTTCCTTTACGTTTGCGTTATAAATCTGTTAGTTGGAAGCCGTGATTCCTTGATGAAGGATATTGGTGAGTTGATATAGCCCATCATCACTGTTTGCTGCTGATGTTTGCTTATAGGACTAGAATATTCCAACAAAATCCGGAGACCAAATTGATCTAGCTCGGATTGGACTTGAGCGATGACTTTCCCCTTGAAGACTTGGCGTTCGCGGAAGATTTCTTCCATTGTCATGGTTGAAACGATGGAGCGGGCCTCGCCTTCAATAATTCCCTTGACGATCTCCTGGACATGATTACCAGCTCCAACGGCGACGGCGCCCTTGGAGGTGGGCGCGATGGGACGGCCATCGCTTTCGCCGGTTAGAAGGACAGCGTATTTTTCTAAGGACTCGACTTTGTCGCCTGGGCCGATTGTGAAGACGGCGGGGAGGCTGAATTTCAGCTTTTCGACTGTCATGGCTTGGAGTTGCATGCTGAGATCGAAGGGCGTGATTGATACTGTTCGGTTTCTTTAGCAGAATGTATGTCTTTTGCTGAGGGGAATACTTTACTCTTCGAGACCTTCTGGAAGGGGTAGACGAAGGCCTTCTTGCGAATCAGAACCTTCTCGACACGGGGGCCCGTAATGACCAGGTAGGAGTTTGGCTCCGCGACCTGCTCATGAATGAGTGTGTGTTTTGAAGCATTGGATCGGGGTTGAACGCACATGATACCAGAACCCCATGTTGATGGTGTGTAGAGTTGGAGCGATTTAGATGTGGTAAGATGAAGACGTGAAGAGATGTCAAGTCGGACTAGGGATAACGAGGTAGTGGAGTTGAAGAGTAAGAGAAGAAGAATATGCACAGAATTTATAGGCCAACTGTTGCGCAACGTAACCAGAGGAAGGTAGACCTGAGCATTGGTGGCCTAAGCCTATCTCGGCTACTTAGCCGAACCTTTTGCAACGAAGGAGCACGGGGTGGAGTCACTGTGAGCCCAGAGGTTAATTCAAGCCTTGCGCCAAGGTCCCACTTGCTCAGCCTTGCGCAGCCCCCGTACTTCTGAGCACCTGGCGAGCCCTTATTCCCTCACCGAAACCAAGGTAGAGAATGTACCTCATGTGGTGGGTTGTTCTTTGGCACGAAGACTCCGTTCAGACCGTCCCCCTGAAACAAAGCGAAGAACCGTGGATTGTGCCTCCAGGCATTCTTGTTGAATCGTACACGCCTCGATTCTGCTTCTTGGCCTCGGACTTGTTAACAGACCACCTTTTTTGCTCCCATTCTTTTTGGCGTGGGTTTGAGGTTCTAGCCCCACTGTCACGGCCGAGCGAGGCGCACATGACCCTACTCTCCTCCCCTCTTCCGTGTCATCAATTCCCTTAGAATTGTCGTATATCTGTTACTATTTCCTCACTTCACCAGGTCGCTCCCGCCTAGGTTGTGAGGCAGAATCGTGTGCTGCCGGGCTCCGCTAAGAAGTTGGGCAAGCGACCGCAAGGTTTCACGGTCGGCCCATCGTCCAACTTTGTCGCCTCTGCTCCTACTGTGACCCTTCTATTCTTTCCTACAATCTCTTCCAAAGCTTCGTGCAGAAAGCGCGTATCTTTCGCCATGTCTAAAGACACATCACTCCCCTCATACGAAGAAAGTATCTCCGGCAGCGTTTCGAGAGGCCCATCCGGAGGCAATCGGATTCTAGATCAGTTGACACTTGTTCGAAGTCAGCACATACGTTCAGTCATCGATGAGCATGTCTATCCTCTTATCGAGCAACATGCCTTGCTTGGTATAGCGAAAACGACGATCGCCTTGCTGCCCTCAGACATCGTGTTACCGCACAGCGAAACTACAAAGTCATGTAAGTCAGCAAGCGGTATCATGATGCCCTACACTAATGCTGATGTGCCCAAAGAATTCGCATTTGAAGGTGTAGGTGGACATAAGGCTGAAGTCGTCGGTTTCTCTTCAGACGAAGATTTCAAGCAAATCCAACTCGACGGGCGGCTGAATCGAACAGAGTTCTTCAAACAACCGGGTATTGTCCAGGAGCTGGAGCGTGTGTTACAAGAAAGGCTAAATGTCTCGTTACTGTTACAAGGCACCAATCCGAACCCTCAATCACAACCACAAAAATCAGTCATGAGAGGCTTGTTTGGTTGGAAAACTAACCCTGCGGGTCCCGAGTTCAGCGAACCAAATGCAAAGGAGATTGGCTGCCCTTTACAGGCTAATGCGACTTTAGAGGAAATATGTTTGCGAACTGTATCCGACTTTGGGTTGTACGAGACAATGACAAAGCAAGGCGTCGTAATCAGGATCGATGCGCATTGCTAGGACCATGAATAATGTACCAGTGATCAGGGGAACAGGATCTGCTTCCTTGAGGCGACTGGTCACAAATCCAGTATGCTAGTAGGGACGGGAAGAGAATCGACCTCCAAGTTGTATAGAAGTTCTCAAAACGTGTACAATCGAGGCCTTGGTACCTGGCACCGCCTAGTTTGTTAGATGAAATTCTCTAAAGCCGTAAAATAGTTGGCATCTTTCTTCGAAACCAATGCAAATGGGGCTTTCTGGCAGCGAAACAAGTTACTGGTTCTTTTGTAATACAATATTGAAAGAAAAGATCCGGCGGGTTGGAAAGGATTAGAAAAGGTTCTATTCGATCCGATGTAACTCCATCAGCCCATTCACACTCAGGCCCAGCTCGCAAGGAGTTGATGAAGTAAACTCCAGTACCTGAGAAAATTGAAGTTTTTCAGCCGTGAGGCAGCTCCAGTTCTTCCGTTTGCGAATTTAATGAACCTAGT
This sequence comes from Hysterium pulicare CBS 123377, assembly GCA_000467715.1. Lineage (NCBI taxonomy): Eukaryota > Fungi > Ascomycota > Dothideomycetes > Hysteriales > Hysteriaceae > Hysterium > Hysterium pulicare. The sequence goes on from AJFK01000864.1 coordinate 65,834, forward strand.
ATTCGATATTGCAAGAAGAGGTCAGTTGGTTCCACAACAATCTAACACCTCGGAAGTCTGTGGTCCTCGTCGATAGCCGTTTGTGAAGTTGTTCCGTCGCGTTGGACTTCAATAGAACGAAACCCGATCCGGATTGGCGCAGTGATCTATGACTAGGAAGACTCTGGTATGAGAGAAAGTAGGTGTGCTTTAGCAACAGCTTGACCTCTTTCCTACATCATGTATCCGCCTTCTTCTCGCCACTTATGTCAAAGCCCAAGTTATCCAGCTGGCGGATGAGCTCATTGATCTTTATGACTTTTTCGAACTGCTCCGGCAGTAAAACATCTCCTTTATCCTTCTTGTCTTTCAAATCTCGTGCCTGTCGCAGCTTCTTTGCTAACTTCTTCGCCTCCTTCTCCTTCTCTGCATCTGAATCCACGACAGCCGTAGGTTTTGATTGAGTCACATCTTTCTCATTGGTCTGCTGATCCACGTTCATCCTACCCTCCCCATCTTTGTCATCGGTCTCTCCAGACGCAGAAGCAGCAGCCCTTTTCCTGGCTTCCCTCCTCTTCGCATTCTTATTCGCTGCCGAGCTTGCCTTAGCTGCGTCGCTTGCAGATTGTAGAGATTCGGCGCCAGGTACACCTCCACTGCCTCGGTTCTTCCATGCTTCGGCCGTCTTGTTCTTGTAGACCTCTACGTCCTCCGGGGGCCGGTAGCCAGGGCGAACGCGGATTTCTTTGCGGACTGAGCCATCGGCGCGAGTGGAGGCTGGGATGTGTCGCTCGCCCGATTCGGAGGTGGTGATTCCGGATTTGGAGGTGTTTGAACTAGGAGAAGTAGGAACAGTAGGCATTGTGAATCCTGACGGTGAAAAGCGACTTCGAACGACGTTGTATCGAGGTAAAATGTCTCTAGCAACGGTTGGAAGGTTGGGGAGAAGAGTTCAAATAGGCAAAGCTCGGAAAAGACGATTGAAGCTTCAAGCCAAGGGATAGGGTTGGTTGAGACCAAGGCTCTCATGCAACGCACGAAAGCTCGACCTCGCTAGAAGAATGCGGGATAGGCGATGAAAGGTGAATGTCGCAAGGCTGGTGTCCTTGTAGCGGGCTGCCAAAATGTTGACCAATCAAAAGCAGTGAAAGCTTGGCTCGGCCTCAGACCGTGGGACGTTCCCGTATCTTTGCACTCGCACAACATCAACCCAACCACCTCCACCAAGTCAATCGGCTCTACGGCTCTGTTCTTCTCCACTCATTCATCATGTCAGGCGTAAGTCAATTGACATAACGGCTCCCTAACTTAATTTCTGTTAACTGATTTGCGTTTAGGTCTCTAGCGGCCTCTACAAGTACGTCTATTTGTCTCCGGCAATAGAAAAGATCTAATGGATATTCCAGCCTCTTTTTCCGCAAGAACACGGCCATGCTAGGAACAGTCTTTGTCTCGGCTTTCGCGATACAGATGTATGTGATTGTCGGACAATTCTTCGTATCAAGTGGTATATAATACTGAGTTCGGCTACCAGGGGTTTCGATACAGCATCAGAAAAGATATGGGATGGCATTAACAAAGGAGTATGCGTTTTTCCATAATCGCAGGATGAAGGCGCTAACCAGGATGATAGCGACAATGGAAGGACATTAAACACCGATATGTTGAAAAGCCAGAGGAGGAGGAAGAATGAGGATAGCTTCGGCGGCTGTGGAATAGGAGATGCTGAATTGGGTGGTTTCATAGAACTTTCATCCCCGGGGCTGGACAATGTATATTGGGTGTAAAGTACGGCATTAGACTTGAACAAAGATGAAGTGCATATGATTGTTCACTGCTGGGAGGAAGGCGTCGTACCCAGTCATTCGTCATATCCGCCTTAGCCTTAATTGATTAGTCTAACGATGGGAAATAGACTGCCGATTAGCCCAGCAACCTCTATGGTGGTTCTTTGGCGCATGATTACTACTTTCTGCTTGAAGTGAAGGTTTTTCCGTTTGGACTGCATCATTGCGACGGAACGGAAATATAAGCAGTTTTCGCAAATCTACTAGTAGAACGTACTATTCATGTCTATTTCATTGTCAGGGTTGGATTTGTTCAAATCTATTTCTAAACTTGACCTCCAAGGCTTATGGTGAACCCTGATGACGCTCGCTTGGTTGTGATTGACCAACATCGCCTTGATAGCTTCCTCCGCAACGCCACGCTACTAAGTTACATTCACTCACGCAAATAATCAATGAGAGTGGCCGGTCCACCTACTTATGCGGACGGTTTACCTTGCAAGACCCTTTCTACCTCAAAATCAACCTCCATCCTAGTGCTTTGTCCGCCTTGTCTGACCTCATCCCTAGGCAGCCCACCTTGAACATCTACCGGCCACGATGCTAGTATCCTTGTCAGAGCAAGAGCTTTGCATACAATTAAGAGATCTCCCCCAAGCATTCAACTTTCGCTATACCGACGAGGCTAGCCGGGAGCTCCTCGAAATCCTCTTTCGATCCTTGGCTGGCCGATCCGACTATCTCCCACTCCTCTTCCCTCAAGGCCCGCCTTTGCAACCTCACGAACCATGGAGTCTAAAGAATGCCCAAGGGGCAGTTGAGGGAGCTGAATATACAGCAGCGGCACGAGGAAAACCTTGCGGGCATATATTCAAGAGCGGCGAGGCCACTTACCGGTGCAAGACGTGTACGGTAGACGACACTTGTGTGTTATGCGCCCGCTGCTTTGATGCTTCAGACCATGAAGGGCATCAAGTATATGTTAGTATATCCCCAGGAAACTCAGGCTGTTGCGATTGCGGCGACGAAGAAGCTTGGATTCGACCGGTTCATTGCAACATTCATTCTGCATTGACGGAGACCGGCTCAAAGGCTGCTGGAAAGGCTAAGGAGGGCTCGGTACTCCCTGATGAGCTCCTTGGGAGTATCCGTATGACTATCGCACGGGCTCTCGACTATCTGATCGACGTATTTTCCTGTTCGCCTGAACAGCTCCGTCTCCCAAAGACCGAACAGTCTATCCTAGAAGACGAACGATTGTCACGGCTGAGGTCAAATTGGTACGGCGGTGGTGATCAGGCAACTCCAGATCAGGAGTTCGCCTTAGTCCTATGGAACGATGAGAAACACACTGTCAACGATGTCCGTGACCAAGTAGCACGGGCTTGCAAACAACGGAGGCAGTTTGGCCTTGCTAAAGCATACGAGGTGGATGATATCGGGCGAAGTGTCATTGTTTATGACACAGACATAAGGAAACTTCTACAGCAGGCCAAGGTCATTGAGGAGATCAAGTTGACGGTGACCATCCGGTCGTCTCGAGATACTTTCCGCGAGCAAATGTGCGCGACGATCATAGAGTGGATCTCTGACATAGCTGGATGCACTGTTGGGAATGATAGCCAGATCCTCCGGTACACAATTTGCGAAGAGATGCTCAAAACTTGGCGTGTCGGAAGCGAAGCATCACACCAGGATATTGGTCAAGATGGCATAGATGATCACGAAGTCGAAGACAAGGATGAAGAGATGGGATTACTCAATAGGTACATTGTTGCGCGGAGACGCGCAGTTAGGCAACAGCAGCAACGTGATCCTGACGAAGATGATCCCGATGATTCGGACGACGACGAGGATGACGAGGGTGAAAGTGCAGGCGAGACTGGCGAAGATATGGAAATCGACAACATACTAAGCCACGATGGCGATGGCGACGTGGATATGGATGGTTATGAGAGCCCTGACGAAGCCCTGGAAATCTCAGAAGCCACACTTGCTGGATATCCTCCTCCCCCTCCACCCCCGCCAGCCCGAAGACATGAAGAAAATCACACCCCAGCAGACTCTGATGGGGAACAAATGTTTCCTTTGCAGTCTAGCCACGTGGAGCCTGCCCTTGTAGTGCCCAAGACTCCCCGAGTCAAATCACGGTCATTACGATCGGCGAGGCCTCCCAAATATTGGCTTGAGAAGCCAGATGGGTATGGTAGGAAGAGTGGTACCCCTTTGCATGAAGACTTGTGGCAGCGACTGCGCTTGGACTTTATGATCCTTTACGACTTGCGGATGTGGAAAAAAGTACGCATTGATGTCCGCGATGTTTTCATCAGCACTGTAGTTACCATTCCTCACTTCAAACGCCTTCTAGGCCTTCGATTTGCTGGGGTGTATACAACTTTGGCCCAGCTTTACCTCATCGCTGATCGGGAGCCTGATCATTCGATCATCAACTTGTCTTTACAAATGCTTACAACACCTTCAATCACAGCAGAAGTCGTTGAACGAGGCAACTTCCTCACCAATCTCATGGCAATTTTATATACCTTTCTCACTACGCGCCAAGTCGGATACCCCTGGGATGTCAATTCTAAGGCCACCCTAGCTTTTGAAGCTGGTGCTGTAACGAATCGGCGAATGTATCACTTCTTCCTTGATATGAAGTATCTTCTCAGCTCGGAACATGTCCAGGAAAGAATTCGGGAAGAAGATCGATACTTACTTCAGTTCCTGGACTTGGTCAAGCTCCACCAAGGTATCTGCCCCAATGTTCGAGCGGTCGGAGAACATCTGGAGTACGAAACAGATGCATGGATAAGCGCTTCCCTCATTACTCGCGAGATCAATAAACTTTGCAGGCAGTTCTCAGAGGCCTTCACTTGCAAGAGAGACGAAGACCCTACCAATATCTGCCGAGCGATCCAATGGGCAGCTAGAGTTGCCATCATCAATTCTTTGGGCGCTGAACGGAAACGGTTTGATCAAGCAGAGATTAAAGTCGAGACCGGGTACAAGATGTTGGATGTTTGGGAATTTGATGCTGATCCATCTACTCTCCATGGTCCTCGCTACACGATCATCGATTTTGTTGTGGCTAAAGAACCGATGAGCTTCCATCACGCACTTCATTATACGCTATCATGGCTTATTGACAGAGCAAGAAGTATGTCTCGCGACCATTTATCAGGTCTCCTTACATTCTCCTTCCCAGAGCTGAGGGAGACATTTGCTCCGCAAGGTGTCGTGGTCCCCGAGCATCAGCCGGATGAGTATTTACTAGCTTTGTTCGACTTCCCTCTAAGAGTGTGCGCATGGCTTGCTCAAATGAGGGCGGGAATGTGGGTAAGGAACGGCATTACCCTCAGGCACCAAATGTCTACATATCGGGGCGTCGGACAACGGGACGTATCGTACCAGAGAGATATTTTCCTTCTGCAGACAGCCTTAGTTGTGTGCTCGCCTGCCGTCTTCCTCGCCAGCATGGTCGACAGATTTGGCCTGACGGAGTGGATGAAAGGACATTACGAGAACCAACCCGGATTTGAAGATAGCCAGATTGTCGAAGTTGTCGAAGATTTCGTTCACCTGCTGATAATCCTACTGAGTGATCGCACGGCTTTGATTCCTATGGAGGACGAAGAGGACCCGCATATCTTTCCAATGCGTCGCGACATTGCTCATATCCTCTGCTTTAAGCCTTTGTCCTTTTCAGAACTCACTGCTCGCCTGTCGGACAAAGTTCAGGATATGGACGAATTCACAGATGTACTCTCGGAAATGACGAGATTTCGACCTCCTGAAGGGCTATCAGACACCGGAACGTTTGAGCTCAAGGAGCAATACGTTGAGCTCGTTGATCCTTACATTCTTCAATTTACGCGCAACCAGCGTGAAGAGGCAGAGAATGTATACAAGAATTATAAGGCCAGGAAGACAGGGAAACAAGCCGCCGATATAGTCTTTGAACCAACCCTTCGACCCATCTACTCAGGCGTCTTTAAAGATCTTGCAGGCTTCACAAGAACGCATGTATTCAGTCAAATAATCTACTACTTGCTTGGGTATGCACTCGTGGCTCAGACTGCGACCCCGTCAATTCCCTTAACCAGGGTTGAAGGCTATGTTCAGTTCGTCTTGCAGCTCATCCTCGTGGCCATTCTCGAGGACAAATCGAACGGGGATCATCCGATGCCGAGTGCCACAGAATCATTTGTTAAATCCGTATTAGTACGGCAAGCAAATGTCGGCCTCCCCGGCCAGCCTACCATCCTTTCTCTCCTGAACACCTTAGCAGGTGTCGAGGCCTTCAAGTCTTGCGAGCCCAAGATTAAGCTTATCTTACATAGACTCAAACAACGACAACACAGCGCATTCATCATTGCGTCTGAAGCGCTTCATATCTCTCCTGACCGAATGGACACTGCATCTCCCGCATCCGTCTCGTTGCAGGACAAGGAATTGAAGAAGAAGCAAGCTCTAGAACGACAGGCGAGAGTTATGGCCTCGTTCAAAGAACAGCAGGGCAAGTTCATGGCTAACCAGGATATCGATTGGGGTGAAGAAGATTTCAGCGATCTTGACGATGAGTTCTGTACTCCAGCTGCTGAGCAAGAAAAGACTGTGAAGTATCCGTCGGGAACTTGCATTCTATGCCAAGAAGAAACTGACGATCAACGTCTTTATGGCACGTTTGCCTACGTGTCCGACAGCAGCATACTTCGACTTACAGATACCAAAGACGAAGACTGGGTCAGCGAAGTTACTCACACTCCTATAAGTCTTGATCGATCGGCAGAGTCCGTTCGCCCATTTGGTGTCTCGGGAAAGAATAGGCGGATGGTAGAGAAGGTAACGTCCGATGGCAAAAAAGTCAATACAGAGAGGCAGGGTCTTGGGAAGGGGTTCCCATCCTCGCAAACCCATCGGGGGCCGGTCACTACAGGTTGCGGCCACATCATGCACTATCAATGTTTTGAAGTATATATTCAAGCAACACAGCGACGACATGTTAACCAAATCGCGAGGAATCATCCTGAGAGGCCAGAGCTAAAAGAGTTCCTATGCCCTCTGTGTAAAGCTTTGGGCAATGCATTCTTGCCCATCATTTGGAAAGGCAAGACTGTCTCATATCCCGGGGTCCTTGAACCGGAAACGCATTTCGACGAATGGATAGCATCTCAAGTCGCCATTACCATCTCAAAATTGGACAAGAGCCCCGAGAGGTCGAGTGGAGAACCTCCCGCATCTCTTGGTCGCCAGCAGAAGTCTCTCTTAGACTATGGCAGTAAGGAAATTATAACACCACTCGCGTCGCGATTATTGGATTTAGTCAAGGCTAGTTTCATTGCTATACCTCCTGTCCCCCAGCCTTCTGCGCCTCATAGATTCCAAATTCCTGCCTTTCTTCCTGTTCCTCATGAGGACCCCAGAGATCCAGTAATACTCCCATCTGAGAACAACGCTGCTCTTATGCAGAATGTTCCTATGTTGGAGCTCGTCAGAATATACCAGCGGTTGAGGGATACCTTGCGAGTCAATTCTCTGCAGTCTCGTTTTGCCTACCCTCACACGCCATCGGCAATTGTCGAGGATCTAACCCATACCGATACGCTCTCGAAGGCTCTTGGATTCTCGATATCTGCTGTCGAAATTGCCCAGCGAGGAGTGGAGTCAGATTCACCGAGGGCCACGTTACTTGAAAAGGTATCTCCTCAATCACTGACACATCTACAAGTTTTCTCGGAAACGGTCTCTTCATACATCGCCATCGGAGGCCTACGAAATCAAGGAACGACGAAAACTAGCCAGGAACACCTGGACAGCCAGGACAGGCAACTGCACCAGCTCTTCATAGGACATCCCAACATATTTGATCCTGCGATGCTTCCTTATGACCTCAAGGGCATCCCTCCTCTTCTGATTCAAGATCCATTTATCTTCCTTTCAGAATGTGCGGTCTGCGTTGTGCCAGCACTTCACCTCGACATCAGTCACGTCCTTCGTCTGTGTTATTTGGCGGAGATAACACGAGTTGTTCTCGCATTCTCCGCTGACGATTCAAGCGATCCCTTTGGTGGCTCGGAGCAGGATACACATGAAAATTTGTCGCATCCGCAAGGTCGTTGGAGAAACCCCGAACGGTTCATTAACCCTTCCAAGACTGACCTCACTGCTGATCAGGCTCATGCTGTGTCATTCTTCGTGGGGCAGGTCGTGAACGCAGCTCGCCTCCATGACCAACCGCCGTCTGCCTCTGCAGAGAATAGCTTGCCTGCTGGCTTGGATGATCATAGTTTCCTAGACTTCATTTACACTATGATTGTTACTTACGCCTTACCTTTCGTTCGCAAGGCAGCAATCCTCATGCACGTCCGCTATGGCGTCGAATTACCACACGTTCCATTAGAAACCATGGATTACTCTGAACTAGACCGCCTCTCTGCCCTTTTGAAGCTACCCACAGTTCCTGAAATCCTCGCCTGCTTTGCCAGCGACACGTCTGCCGGAGACGCAACTCGTAACGTTGTTAATGGGTGGCTCCGACACTGGGCGTGGGCACGCGAGGGCAAACGGCCTTCACGTCCAACTATCACACTCTCTCACCCAACCATATTCGAGCTTGTAGGCCTACCCAAAAACTATGATACTTTGACCGACGAGGCTATCAGGAGGAGATGCCCGACAACAGGAAAGGATTTGACGGATCCGTGCGTGTGCCTATTCTGTGGGGAGATACTATGTAGTCAAGGTGTATGCTGCATGAAGGACAAGAACAAAGGTGGATGCTTCCAGCATCAAGCCAAGTAAGTGTCTACAAGCCCCCCTTATATCCCCTTCTTTCTATTCCATTACTAATATCAGCTGAACTAGGTGTGGCGGCAACATCGGCCTCTTCATCAACATCCGCAAATGCATGGTTCTCTTCATGAATGTCAGCAACGGCACCTGGGCTGTAGCCCCCTATTTAGACAAACACGGAGAAGTCGACCCCACGCTTCGGAGACATCATCAACTATTCTTGAATCAGAAACGTTATGATGTCTTGCTGAGACAAGTATGGTTGAACCATGGGATCCCAAGCATGATTGCGAGACGCCTGGAGGGAGACGTCAATAATGGGGGTTGGGAGACTTTATGAGAAAGGGCAGTTCAGGGACTAGGAAACTAGGAAGTTAGTGTCTGCAGATGGTAGACGTGTCACTAGCTCTTTTCATTCATTTAAGGTTCTTTAAGCGGCGTTTTGAATAAGGATTTATGCACCTGCAAAGGTCTCAAGGGATGGAATATGAAGTTCTGGAGAAGTATGGGTAAAGGGAGTATGTCTAATATCTCATAGGGCAGAGCTATGAAGAGTGAGCTAGCCAAGCTCAAGCCCATCATGAATTCATGACCGAATCCAAAATCCAGCTAGTAAATGAGCAATCCCAACCTCTTGCTTAACAACTCAACTCAGCTTAACATTAAGCATGATACAAGTGCTACACACTTTATCTTCCACAGGATCCGCTTCGACCTCTCTAAGTTGAACCCGCCCACAGCTCCGTTCTTTCAGCCACTCCTCAGATACGCGCATGGGAAGATCTTTGCTGCGTCCTGATGCAGCACAGGCAACACACGATGTCCGCTGTTGATGACCACAGAGGTAGGTGACGAGAATAGTGTAGCACATTGTTTTGGGTTTCCGGCGATGTTTAGGTTTGAATTTGAGGGTTCGAGTTGTAGCTTGGAGTTGGAAGTTAGATATGGATGCAGTCGTTGGAGATTCGTAGAACTGTAGAGGACTATTTTATATGTTACAAAGAACCGTCTTCTTCTGTTGTCCTTCCCACAATGTTGTAATTCATACATTGTGGATTTCACGCGTAGTCGTCCTTCATACCAAACATTGTGTCTTTCACAACCTGTTTACTCACACTTAGTTGTTGGTCACTCACTGTTCTCAATTGGAGGTAGTCCTAGCTGAAACTTGAACCCATTCTGAGAAAGGCTCCCACGGCTTGTTGAATGTTTAACAATAAGCTCGAGCTGGATATCTGCTCCACTCGCTAACGGGGACTTCCAAGTCTCCTCGCGGACGGCTCTAGGTGAGTACATCGATGTCAATCGCTCTCCGTAGTACTTAGAGCACGATAGCTCAGCTTATCGCGTTTTGTGGGCAAATTTGAGAGAATCAGGAGAAACTTGCTTCCTCATGACGTTAAACGCGCCATCGCCCATCGAACGCACCTCGTTTAGCTTACGGAGCCGATGTGCATTCCATGTAGCTTAACGTATGACTTCCGGCGGTTTTTGCCAGCTATTTTGCTTGTCCAAACCTTCTGCTTGTACAAGAATATGGGATGTCCAAGGTAGACTCAAGTCTCCAATTCAGGTGCTTGGGCTTCTATTGTTGTCTGTTGCTCGACCGGACTCTCTTGGTGCCTCCAGATTCTTACTGTCCGGTCCAGGCCACCACTCACAATAGCAGCTTCGGTTGGGTGAGTATCAACACCTAATACGACACCAGAATGTCCTTCCAGCCGCTGCATGACATTCTTTGAACTGACATCCCAAAGAACAATGGTGTTGTCTTCGCTTCCGGAAGCAACGAAGGCCAATTGATAGGGTGGTTCACCATAAACCCCAAAGGCACCCCCAGTACTGTACTTCTTATTCGCGTGACCTTGGTACGTCTTAACGCAACGACCTTTCCCTTCCACATAGTTCCAAAGTCGTATGCATGAATCCAGTGTCCAAGCGAGAACGTATTTTCCATTCGGTGAGAACCGTACAGAGGTGACGGGTGCGTTGTCTTCGTGAACTAGCGTGCGAAGACATTGTCCTGTTGCAGTATCCCAGACTCGGATGAGACCGTCATTGGCACAGCTAACGATGAGTGTCCCGTCGCGAACAAAGTCTACACCTCCAACAGGGTCGGAATGCGCTGGGAGAGAGCGCATGACTCTAGCTGCTCGTACGTCCCAGAGAAACACGGCCTCATCGTATGAACCGCTTACGAGCATGTTACCCTTTGGGGAGAAAGCAAGGGAATAGACGTAGTTATGGTGGCCGAGCAATGGGACTGGGTGTGCTTGGCCCTATAATTGTTCAGTACTTGTCTTGGTTGGGGAGGATTGAGTCTTACGGTGGTAATATCCCAGAGACGGATTGATTTGTCGTCGGAGCCAGAAGCTAAGATTTTGGAGTCTGGGCTCCAAGCTATAGTAGAAATTCCTGCAAGATGTCCCTCTAAGGTATGTTCAAGCTTGCCCGTCTTAGCATCCCATATTTTGCTTGTAGCGTCAGAAGCTATAGTCCAACATAAGTAATGGCCGGAGAAAGGTCGCCTACAATCCAAACTTACAGCAGCTAGCGATCCAGCGCCCATCCGGGGAGAATTTGACTGCCGAGACACCTTTCTTATGACCCCTCAAAATCAATGTCGGCTTGTAATTAAGGTGAATTGGCTTCGGAGGTGGGGGAGTAACAGAAGGTCGACGGCGAGCTTCCGATGGAGACCTTGAACGCCGAGACAACGACCTGGATCTTGAGTGGCTAGTCCTGCGATCGCGATAATATCTATGGTCCGATCCATCTTCGTTGTATCCGTCTGCTTCTGCTCTGCTGTAACTGCGACGGGCAGGCCGTTCGGCTAACCTATAATTAGGAGAGGCATTGGAAGGTGAGCGTGAGATTGATCTTGGTCGTGGAGGCGAGACTCGATAGCCATTTTCAGACACACGCCTGGTAGACGAATGTTCTTTAGAGTCTCCCATACTTTTGTTGTTGTTGTCTTTGGGTCATGTCAGCGAGTGATGTTAAACTGGAGACGCAAGAATTTCGGTCACGAACGCGACTCAGACTGTCACGTGCCAAATGCGGTGAATTTATTTGTGCATACTTAACAAAGTACAAGCCTGCCTTTAATTCGTCTGCGTCAACACTCGATTGCTACCCCCTACAGATGGCCAACACTCAAGAACAAGCTCCGACCAGTTTACGCATATTCTCCCTGAACTGTTGGGGCTTGAAATACCTCGCAAAGTACCGCAATGAGCGATTGACTGAAATAGGGAACCGAATTGCTTCTGCAGACCCCTGTCCACACATCGTGGGTCTTCAAGAATGCTGGACACAACAAGATTATAATGCTATACGAGACAAGACACGCCATGTACTCCCCTATGGCAAATTCTATTACAGCGGCATATTTGGCGGTGGACTCGCTATACTCTCAAAATGGCCAATAGAGGAGACTAACATGATGCGCTACCCGCTGAATGGCCGGCCTGCTGCTTTCTACCGTGGAGACTGGTTCGTTGGCAAGGGAGTCGCATGCGCGAGAATACGGATGGGGCCTCGACGAAGAGATGTTGCTGAGGTCTTCTGTACCCACGTAATTACCTTTCTTCTCGGGTCAACGTCACGACGACACTAATGGGCATACAGCTCCATGCGCCGTACGAAACTGAACCGTTCGATTCCTACATCTGTCATAGAACCGCACAAGCCTGGGAGATAGCTAAATTGATGCGTGGAGCAGCAGAACGTGGCCATTTGGTCATTGGTCTCGGAGACTTCAACATGGTCCCTCTTTCGTTAGCTCATCGCATAATAGAAGCGCACTCGCCAGTCCGCGATGTATGGCGGATTCTGCATCCTGATTCTTCTCTTGGAGCTGCCAAAGACAAGGTGGAGAAGACAAGGGGATTGCCAATGCCTACGGTCGAGTTCAACTTGACCACCAACGGGGCAACATGTGACAGCGCACTGAACACATGGAGATGGAACGAAGCGCACAAGAAGCGTCTCGCCAAAGGTGAGGATGTGATTATCGATCCTTCAGTTCCCGATCCCAACGCAAAACGACTCGATTACATTTTCTTCAGCAGTGGATCCCATCACCATGCCTCTACTGGTGAAGGCATATCAGAATGGACCCTCAAGGACGCCAATGTAGGCATGACCATGCGCCATCCGAGCCTGCGTTGCTCTCTTAGCGACCACTTCTCGGTCGAAGCAACGTTGACCCGCAGCACAAGTGATCGCCGTCCACCGCCGGGCAACGGGCCGTGGGCTTTACCAGAGACGTATCTTCCAATTGAGACGTACGATGAGATACTATCAACCATATCTAAGTACGCTGCACGTGAGCGGTGGCAACGTCGACTGCGAATGGGACACTTTGTTTTCCAGTTGCTCCTGTCTATAGGATGCCTAATCGCTGTCTGGTGGTCACCGCACAACTATGTGGCATTCATCCTAATGTTTGTCAGCACGTTGGGTCTGAGTGTGGGCGTGATTGAGGGTCTGATGGGCGGACTATTTGTTGGGAGCGAATTGAGGGCTCTTCGGGAATTCGAATGGGAGGTGAGCAATGCAAAAGCCCGAGCAGGTAGCAATGCAGGCAAATATTCAAAAGAAGACGAACGCTAGTGTGAAAAGTTAGAGACCCGTCTATAGGAGCAAACTCAAAGTCGGAAATGGGCTGCCAAAGGAATATAACCTTTCGCAAAAGCCGCACTGAGCTTTCGTAGCTGGGCTACATTATGTTCTTACCTACCCAGTTGGTTCAAAGATGCGAAACATGCCATTCCAGTCCGACTAAATATATGAATCTGTGTAGCTTGTAGGCGGACAGAGTCCAAATTTGGTTCGACACACGTGACCTAGATTGGCTGATGCATGGATCACTACGCCCCTCCAATCCGATAAACCTTAAGCTAAGCTCTCCAACTTCACATTCACCTTTCGCCCATTCATCCATTCACACCACCTATTCATCTCATTCACCGTATTCACTCTTGCCCCACTCTCTGCACTCTTCAGGCTCGAGCCAATAGAGCCATTTTGAAGGTTCTCAATTCTTTGTCATGAGCAATCCAGGACAAAGCCAGGGCCAACAAGGCAGCGGGCCGCAGCTTCTCAAGGCCGAAGATATTCTAAAGCTCCAGTGCCTCAGCGATGATCAAAGGGCAAAATATAGGCCTGCAGTGGCTAACCTCTGGAACGTGATGCAGAACAAAGCCCCCGACACTCCTGATCACCAAACGGCGCGCACAAAATTGACCGAATGGTCGACGAGACTGCTGACCCAGGAGAAGGCCTACCGTCAAAAAGCCGCCATGACTGGCAATAGGCCGCAAAGTCAGTCAGGACCGCAGTCTCAGCAAAGTCAATCTGCGACTGCACAGCAGCGTCAACCTGTTCCAAATGCCCCCCAGCAAACGAACGCCCAAGGGCAACAACAAGCCCCTCAAATCAATCCTCACATTCTGAAGCATGTCACCGACTTTACCTACTTCCTTCCGCCACAAGGCCCGCAGCCGGGCACTCCTGAGGGCGACAATAAGGTGAAGGAGTTGAGGAACAACTATCTCATGGCTCTAACCAAGCAAGAGAAGGCAGGCGCACGAATGAAAAACTTTAACAACATGATTGAACAGCGAAAATCTCAAGGTCAGGATGTTCCTCAGGAGGTGTTGAACCAAAGGGGGACGGCCGAGAATGAGTACAACTCCAGTAGGCAATATGTGGAGGAGTTCAGAAAGAAACAAGCTCTTTGGAAACAGCAGGCGGAGCCGCAACAAAGACAGCAACAACCACAACAGCCGCAGCCACTACAACCGCCACAAAGCTTTCCGCAGGTCAAACCCGAGACACAGATAAAGATTGAAGGAGATTCTACTACTCAGGGCGTACAACAATTTAACAACATGCAGGGCATTGGTCAACAGCCACAACTCGGCGCGCAAGGTCAAGGGCCGTCTATGGCGTCGATAGAAGCCGCACGCAATCAGCAACAAGGTATGCGCAATTCACAGCCCACTCAAGCGCAGCCAGGTCAGAACCCGATGCAGTTCAATCAGCCAGGACAAACGCAGGGACAAGGTCAGCAACCTCCTCGACCACAAATAAATCCTCAGCAACCGAATGTCAATCAACCGCAACAACAGCACAACTCCCCTCATCCGCAGTCCGCATCATCGACCAACCCCACCGGTCCACCAGTACCTCTCTCCCATCAAGCAGCGGTGAGCGCTGCGCAGCGCTCCTATTCTAATCAAGAGCCTCAAAGAACTGTCACACCGCAACAGATGCCGGCAGGAAACTACCACAATATCGGTAATCGCGATCAGCTCAATAACCCAAAAATGCCCATTCCCAAGACCTTGAATGTCGCAACACCGCAACCTGTAACAATGGGCCCGGCGCGGCCTACAATGGGTGGACCCACAAATGGTGCTCCTGGCATGATGGGCCAACCAGTCATCAACAAATTGCCGACTTTCCAATTGGAGGGAGAAGGTGATCGAATCTTGAGCAAGCGCAAGCTGGACGAGCTTGTACGGCAAGTTACTGGAGGTGGAGAAGGACCTGGAGGTGAAAGTTTGACTCCAGAAGTTGAAGAGGTACGATTTCACTGCTTTAGCATACTGGTTTGTCACGACAAGCTACTAACTAAATGTCCCCCACAGGCTATGCTCCAACTAGCCGACGACTTCGTTGATACGGTAATAAGCTCTGCATGCAAACTCTCCAAACTTCGCGAATCGCCTCAACTCGACATTCGTGACATCCAACTTGTCCTTGAGCGCAACTACAACATCCGCATTCCAGGATATGCTTCTGATGAGATCCGTACCGTACGCAAGTTACATCCAGCTCCAGGCTGGACGCAGAAGATGAATGCTGTTCAAGCGGCCAAAGTCATGGGCGGTAAGACCGATATCTAACGTACTGTACAATTTGTACAACGCTGGATCGTTAAGCGGTTGGGATTCACCATGTAGCCGTCGTTTTCGAAATCGAAATACATGGTTTGGGTTTCTGAAGTGATGTTGGGAAAGGTTCTGGTCAACAAGCAAGGAGGCGTCTTGTATATTGCATAGGGATTCTGGCGTTAACAGGGTATTATCATGTCTGATACGCTCAGTCCATGTAGTTCAAGTCTCGAAACTGCTCAAAGAGTATTAAATCCATCTGTCAATTAACCATCGTGATGTCGCACAGACCCCATTCGGTACTATGAACAAGTTGGAAAGTGAGACTATATACCACTATCCTTCAGGCCCAACCCTTCCCTATCCAATATACCAAAACCCCAAATATTACCCAAAAAATAGACTATAGCATAGCAACAGCTCCTCCAATAAGATGCGTTCCACCCAGATATTTTCAGCAGACAGCTGTGAGAATCTGTTCCAAATATTCCAAGCGAAGCGCCAGTAAGTACGTACAGCAAAGTGAAGAAGAATTATCCAACCCCTTCCGTAAACTTTCCTTGACAGCGTGAGCGATGTGAAATCTAGATAAAAAATACTTGGGTAATAAATGCCAACCAAAAGCAGGATCGGAAACAAGACAAAAGAGGGTGAATGCGTAGGAAATTGTTTTCGTAGACTTCGTGATATGTGCGATGTTTTCGGCCTAGAAGGAGCATGCGTTTCAAGATAACTTAAGAAAACTTTCGACGCTAAGACGCAGGCAGGTACATAGATGTATTCAAATAAGAAAAAGATCCAGGACATGAAACGAAAAGAATGATAAATGGCCCACGGGTGCAAAGGGCGGGAGTCCACAATAAAACGGGGGCGAGATAAACTCATTCGTACTTTCGACTCAGAACGGAAATCTCCTCATCCGATAATGCAGCAATCCATAGACATTTACTGATGATGCTAGGTTCGGGCTTGAACGCATATTTCGAGCTAGCCTCAAGGAGGCGCAAAAGACTTTTAACAATCATGGCGGCCGTGTGATGTCGTTCGAAATTAACCAGATGTTCCCCATCCAAGGGGCTTTTGCCAATGAACGCGGGTTTTTGAGCATTATAGATTAAGTCACGGGTGTAGATACCTTAAAACCTGGTCAGATGTCATATTAGGAATCGGGATATTACACGTACCAATGAACGGAATACACCCTTCCTCAACCGTAGCTGTCTCCATTTCGACTCGTAGATTGTGGAAGTTGCGTAAAGGTTGTACTAGTGCTTCAAGCTCCTTCATGGCTTGACGTTCGGCGGCGGGAACGAGAGCCCATGTTTTTCTCAATCTTGAGCAATCTGTTGATAGAAGTGCAATCGTTATCTGGTACATGGTTGCGTAATTGCGTAGCCGTCTCGCGTGAGACGCTATGTGAATGTATTTCACTATGCAGCGCGCTCTCTCCTCGATGTTCTCGGTGAGCACGCATTCAGATAAGGCCCATTTGACAACAAGGTTGAAGCGCGCTATGACAACATCAACTCCTCGCGGCTCATGGGTTCGCAGATACTCTACCCAATCTTGAATCTTTGGTGATGATTGTTTCCATCGAAGCTCAATGAGCTCTTTCCAATCGATCTCGTCAAGTGCATCCTTCTCAATGATTGTAAACTGTTGAGCCAAAGTCTCCGAGTCGTACGTCAGGATAAATGGTAGATGAGATGGAGGGTGAGTGGGGCGATCTTTCTTCAACTCCTTCAATTCTATTGGCGATTCCGGTGGGTGATTTTGCGCACTCATCTGACTGAATGGTTGACCCACGAGCTTAGTAGTGGTCGGGGTGAGACCAGGAGTGGGAAGACCTTTCTCGAAGACAGTCGTGTCAACCTTGGTCGTGACATTGTTAATTGGATTGTTGAGCCGATTAGCAGTCAAGGGAGGAGTGGGCGGATGCCGCATTGGATGCTGTAAAACGTCCATCTCATTTTCTATAGTTGCCGGCTCGTCATCGAAAAAGCTCCTGACCCCATGGCTTGTATCGTCTGATTTTGTCATCATTTCCGAGTCGTCGTCAGACATGTCACTGAGATTCTGGTCTTCGTCGAGGAGGAACGATTCCCGTAGCGCTGCAGAACTTGGGACAGTTCCACCCTTCGGTATCATCTTCATGCTATCAGTCTCCACGACGTACTCTATCGATGAGTCTGGAGACACTGCTTGACGAGACGCCTGTTCACCAAGTCGCCTTAGAGATGAAAGCGGGTTTAGTGGTGCTGGCTTCGCCGACGCTCGCATCTGCTCATGATTCATTCGGGCCCGTTGAGCGATTGTCACATCGCTAAGGCCGCGCTCAAGGAGGGGTATTGAGGAGAATGAATCTTCGGACTCTGCTACGGAAGAGGTTGGTAGAGTAGCTCGTGGGCCAAGGTTTTCTCCGGATAAACGATACATGCCTGTTCCTTTCGCTTCAGGCGGAGAGAACGGTCGCTGGAGCTTATCGTTATCTTTCGCCATATTCTGATAGCTGTGTGCAGTTTCTGTCTCAGACGCCGTGTAAGATTCAAGGGAAGACTCCGCAGGAGGTGTTCCGGAGGGTCGATAGGTTTCAGGCTCGTCCATAACTTGGACCGATGGATCAGGACTCTTCCTTTCATACCTTCCCTCCAGCTTCATGAGTGCAGACTCAATTCCACCGTCGTCGTCGATATCATCAGGTAGTGCTGCAAGTTTCGCCACTTCGGCCTCAAATGACGGCCTCATGTTCGGCTGAGATGAGTGAGTGTCCACTAGAGACACAGGTTTCTTGGCGGTAATTTCTGAATCGGGTGTGATTTGATTAGGATCTTCGACAGGCTCATGCGAGCCGTGCAAAGGGGCTGTGAAATGTCCAGAACTCCGAATAACCGAGTTGACAACGGAATGCGATCGATTGGAAAGCGTACCAGTCGAGCGAGGACGTTGAAGTTGCTCAAGGTCATGGACATTATCCACAGCTCGAAGGTCACCCCCAGGTCTGCGGCGTAGCTGTCGGGCTGGATGGCGGTCTAAGAAGAATGGATCATTGTCAGAAGACATCGTCCGCGCGTTTGATACCGTTGTAGTCGCAACACTCGTCGCTGTCTGGTGCCTCGTGAAGCCGCTGTGGTACGATGCGCGTCTCCTGAGAGAGGGTGAACGAGATTGTGGAGACTTAAGTGATGACCGACGCTGAAAGGCTGAGAAATGCTGATGGGTCATCCGTCGAGGAGTTGAGACGGGTCTCTTAACTTGACTGTTAACATAAGAGGGTAGCTGACTCGAATCAAGTGACGCTCGGCCTTGCGTATCGACGGTATTGGTAGAACTTCCGATAAGAGGTTGAGATTCCTTCAGCACTTGCGCATGCTGGCCTGCCGATGGTTCCGTAGCAAATGACCCTTTCTGTCCAAGCAATGGCCCGCGGCCCCCCGCTTCGGGATTTGATACATGGACTGGCAAAGCTCCTGACATCAATGGTAAGGCTGGAGCGCCTGTGTCATCCATGATAACGATCGAGCGACTGCCCATTGTAACATTACTGTGCAGGCGAGCATCATTTGGAGGCCCCAGTCGGTCATTTGATGTCTTTGCGTCTGATTTATCAAACTCGAAGTCAAAGCCATTGTTATTGGCGATGCTGCCCCGTGCTAATTTCTCGTTCTCTAGTTCGGCTTGGACTGCCTCTGTGAAACTCTCGCCCACTTTGGCAGCCAATAAGTCTATGCGAACAAGTCGAGGACGAGCATACCTCCGTTTGTGTACACCTCCTGAGGTTACAGGAGCAGCAGGAAGAGGCGGACCGGAATTTCGCTTGGCCGATGCAAATGGGGTGTGTTCGCCAGTTGTGACTGTCTGACCAGATGTACTAGGAGGTTGTTTACTACTCAAAACACGACGAACACTACCCAACAGCTTCTTCACACCGGGGCTTGTTGCGTGGCCGGGTTTAACAGATATGTCGCCACCGGTAATGTCGACAACATCCAATTCAATGTTTGATCGAGTAGCATGTAAGCCGCCAAGATTTCTGACATCAAGGTAAGGAGAGCCAGGGTGATAGACTGCACCTCGTACTAGGCTGCCCGGAATCTTCGATATGGATGAAACACGTGCATCCTGACTGGAGGTTTTTGGAATTGGCAAAGGGGCCCGGTGGTCTCTCAGTGCGTCAGAAAAACTGCCGCTACGTTTGTGAGCATGAGCAGGACGACTCGGTCGATTGATTGATACTGAGTATTGTGGGCTGGCTGCCAAACGAGCCGGAACTGGATGTGGATAGAGTGGTCGATCAGTGCCGGGATCTGCTCGAGCCAAGCCGCGCATTGGGATAGAGCATGAGAGTACTTGTATGCTATGTTCACTCGTAGGTGACAGAGGAATGGGAACACCTTCGTAGTCCTGGGAAGAAACGTGGGGTGAGGTGAATGATTGCTGAGGGGTGTGGCGAGGGATCCTTACCCAGTCCATGTGCCTTGTCGCAAATTGATCACTGGGGTTAGAGCCAAACGTGTCCGAGTTCAACCCCATCGGAACAGTTTTTGCTTTTGATGAAATGTGTTGCATGGCTGGGATAGGCTCCTCTACAGAATCGCGCGATCCAAGTCGGCCGCCAGGCAGCAGATCGTCGTCAGGCAAGTCTTTACCTCCAGTTTCTGGGGCGTCCCAATATTGTGCGCAGGTCCGCCTCCAGCACTTTTTGAGTTCCCCGACGATCTTGATGTCTCCTCCGCCTCCGTCTTCTCGGTTCTGCAAGTCCTTGTAAAGGCGATTGACCACGTTGCAGAAGTAGAGCCTGAGTTGGTAATTCGGGACGAAATCGTCCACGAAATAATTCAATATCCAGTGTCGAAGGGCTACAAATGTCCGGACACGTACGATCCGACCAAAATCATCTTGCCGATCAACAGCCCATCTCAATCGGGAGATAAGGTAAGCAACGAGGTCATGGCCGGACAGGAACGAACGAAATGTG
The DNA here is from genome assembly GCA_000467715.1 of Hysterium pulicare CBS 123377. Classification (NCBI taxonomy): domain Eukaryota; kingdom Fungi; phylum Ascomycota; class Dothideomycetes; order Hysteriales; family Hysteriaceae; genus Hysterium; species Hysterium pulicare. Next base: position 86,275 of record AJFK01000864.1, read on the forward strand.
AGGAAGAAATCTGATAAGAGCTCGTAGTCCAGAAAGCTAGGTGAAGTGATATGTGCTATCAGACGAGAAGGAGTAGCAGCAATGATATCACCGGAGGCAGAAAAGCGGACAATAGCTTGATCGTCAGGGTTGAGAGTGAGTGCATCATATAGTTGGGGTCCAATGGGCACCTTTGAGACTCGAGCGGAGGAAGGGGCAGTCGATGGTTGAAGTGGAGTTTTCTCCATAGTTGTTCGGTACGGAATCGGAGTTGGGGAATAGGCTTCTGAATGCCGTCTGGACAGAAACGAATGGTGTGCTCTTTGCACAGAGAAGATCGATGACTGAAAGTCTTCTGTTCCAGATGCACGCGTATAAACAGAGCTCCGGAGGATGGCTGTCCCTCTTGCGCTGAAGCGTGGCGTGCCCAAACGGTAATGTGGAATAGGTACTTCGAGAATTGGTAAAGAGCCAGTATCAGCGGTTTTAGGCCGCCGTACTGAGGGCCTCTCTATAACGACTTTGAATGTCCCCGGCTCAGTACTCTGTGAGGCGTGTTCATCGATGGTAGAGAATGACCGTGAACGAATATGTGCGATGGGCTTCGGGTGTGTGCGGGTCTGTTGTTGTTTGACATCATGCTCCGGTTTCAGGTCTCGAGGTAGTGGTGGAGGAGGATCTTGTCGGGTCGGGGTGCGCGAGCCAGAGAGACTCTCCCTCCAACCATTACTCGATGGTCCTAAGGTGGTGGATTCGAGATGGGCACTTTCTGGAGGAGTGACAGGTGGGAAGACGAAGGGATCTGGCGAGGGGCGATTGCGCTGGTTACCGGCGCGAACCACAGGTCTGCAGTGCATCAACGATTAGACTAGAGGTGATAACATAAGGCAACAGAAGACTACCTTAGATAGATGATGCCGTGGTTGATGTTGGCGACGGTAAAGGTCGAGGGTGCAGTCGGGGTGGAGGCTGAGGAGTCGATAGTTCCGCTGCTTCCAAGGGTTCCTGCTCGCCTTCTGACTCTCAATTGCTCATTGCTGTCATTCACTCTTCGCAAAGAATTGCGGCGCGCAGCAGGTCGTCGACCATCATCGGCAGGACGACGTTTTACATTGTGCGCTCTCTTGGCAGCTGCTAAAAGTTCACGTTGGGCGACGGAGTCTGTTGCAATAGCCGGGGAGCCTGGAAAGGCGTTCTGTGCGGGCAAGGCCATGCTGCTCCATCATTCGAAATAGGGTTAGAGAAGCTGACCGGCCATAGATGAGAGAAAATCGACAACCATCGCGGTAATATGGGAACAGAAGAGGGCGGCGGATGAAGTCGATAGCAGGGCAGAGGGATGGGGCAGTAGGGCGCCCAGAGATAAACAGCCATTAAGCTACCTCCCTGCAAACGAGGCGCAGGCCTTGGTTATTAGTATTCGACCCCTCGCCGCGCAGCACCCGACCAAGGCGGATTACTGATGGCTTCTATTCCTCCGTCGAACAGTTCATGCGCTTGCACTGAAAGCAGCGGCTTCGATACTACCATGCCGACAGAGGAGACTCTGTGGGAGGTTGCTTAGCATTATCCAAAAGCGCTTTGCCAAGCTTCAACGGCGATCCTCGACAGATGGCATACTGTTCATCATTCCCCGTTTCGCTGCCGAGTTGGGCAGACACCAAACACACAGTTCTCTAACCGCATGTTCGGGTCCGCTCTGCCAATTGGGGATCGTAGCCGCACTTAGCTGATCAATCGCCGCAAAAATGCCACGAGGACGGTCCGTAGATAACGTTCTAGGCCATCTGAAAGACTTTATTAAGGAGGTAGAAAATGGGTGTTATTATGTTACGAAACTGTACCGACTCAAAACCTGGTCCCATGTTCTCCCAGATTGAGAACTCCAGTCCAACATTTTGAGCGTAGGCACCTGAGCTATGTAATGTAAAGTTTTGAAACTTATATCATTGTTTTGATTCTGGTCGGATCTTTCTAGAATACGAGTCGCTCGAGATTCATGCGTCAAAGCATCAATCTCTTTCTGTATCTTGTCAAACTTCTCACTTCATCGCCTCAACCTCTCCTTCTCTATAGCGGCTGTGTCCTCAAATAATCCTTCTCAACTTGTCCTTTGGATTCTTTTACTTGGAAAAAGAACTATTCTCACTTGACCATTTATTGAAAGCTATGTTCAAAGACTTAATAGCCAGAAATTCATTGCACTCTCCTGAGAGAATGTACAGTTATGTGCCTTTTTAACTTGGATTGAATTGCTAGAGTCTGACCACCCAGTTCGGTTCTTAAGGTTTATCTCGAGCTATAACTGGTACACAAGGTGACCAGTACCTCATGTTTCGGGAGATAACGCGGCTTTTTCTAATTGACTTTCGTTTGCGTTCAAGAGTTTCATATCATGTATTTTAATAGAGGTATGAAGTATTCCAAGAAAACTGGCGGTGACATGCTATAGATCAAATGACTAAGCGCTCCAAGCATCTCCGGCCTAATTCAGCGTGCTCATTCGCCAGACTTTAAAAGGGGTACGAACAGACCTCTTCCTCCTTCTCTAACTCAAGTCCATTTGTGACTTGCTCTTCATGCTTCCGGTCTAGATACTCTAGTAAGACTTCTTGATAACGTTCTTTGCCCTTGTACTTCGACACATCATCACCCCAACTGCGAACGGCAGAGGCCAGGCGGCCTGGAACAAAAGGCTCTTGACATATCTCCGTAATGGGATGGAAGTAAGTGCGAATCGTGAATACAACGCCACCTGAACGAGGAAGCCTAGTATGACAAGTCTTAGCGATTATGAGAACAAGCATGCATCGAATCCACCTACCGCCGCAAACTCTGCCTCTCACTCCTGAACCAATGATGTTCAATAGCTTTATTCTTCTGTGCCGTAAACCAGCCAATACCATCATCATCTTCGCCCCCGATACTGGAACTCCAAGCCAGCTCGTCGTCAACCTGAATAAAGTAGTTATTCCTCAACACCGCCTTATCGGGCTGGACACGCTTGAAGAAATTCATCATGCCCTTTTCCAGCTTCTCTTTAAAGCCAGGAACATCGCCGCTCGTATGAATCTCAGACAGTGGCATTCCAAACTTATCCTCAAGGCGCCAGAACCCGGCAAGGAGGATGGCGCCAGCGAGGAGATAGTATTGGCCATCTGGTCTCTCAAACATAATAGCAAGATCGTCTTGCACGAACCGCGCAGCGATCTGCATTGGATCTTCCGTTAGAGGTCTCCCGGCTATGTTAAAGCTCTCCCCAGTCGCAATATTGTCCATGCCTACGTCGGTCTTTCGATACAGACTGGGATATCTCTGGGGGAGGTAGTCGCACAATTCCTCTAGAAGCTCGCACGCGCCATCGAAGGCTTCAGGGGCAGTCTTACAACATTTGGGGCCTCGTTCAACTATGCGCTGAGTCTTAAGTTCATGGAACTTGAGAAAGTGATTATCGAGCTCGATCCAATCGTCCCAATTCATGGAGCGTAGCCCCATGGTTATGTTGTATTTGGGACCGTACCTGAAAGGGCGGTAAGGGAGCGGTTTTGTACGTTCGAGCGACCAATCCGGGTACGGCGCGGCTTTGGGACGCTTGAAATCTTGAGGACTCCATACTGGTAAGCAGGTGAGTAGAGCATCTTCCCACTAAGAGTATAAGGGGCGGAGGATAAGAAGGATCTAAAGGAACTTTGAATTACCTCCTGGCTCCCGGGATGGAATCTTGAACTTATTCGTAGATGAGGACTTCTCGGGATCAGGCGTGTTGGAGTGAGTAGGATTTCTGCGCCTACGATATCGGCGTATGATTGACATAGAAACCCAGATCAGGGTAAGAAAAAAAAACAGGCCGAAGGCACGCCCAAGGGTAACTCGGCGACGTAGTTGTTGCAAGCTGGCCGTAAGCCCTGCTAGACTGCAGTTCTGGCGCGGCCAGCTAAGCTTAAGGTCGGCCATTTGTTGTCCACGGAAACCCCCACAAAATCGAGGCAATGGAGCGTTACTCACTGTCGAAAGACAATGAAGAATTAGATATGGAGAACAAGAGAGATTGGAACCTAGGAAGAATTGGAGTAGTTCATGGCAGAGGACGGTGCTGTTTGTCTCCTTCCAAGGGAACCAAAGATTTGGAGGAACCAAAGGTATATTTACACATTGCTAGGGCCGGCTGAAGCAAAGAAACGGATGTATGCAGATCGAATAGCATAACTAACTTGGCTGTTGCGTGCAGATAACGATGGGTGGGGAAGCGGGGTTTAGAACCTTTTTTAAGAATTATTTCCCTGAGTGTAAAGCTAGTTGGCAGCGAGAATCGAAAACGACTTAGTAAGCAGGTGTCCCACAACTGATTACCTAGGTACCTAGCTGTTCATGCCGAATTTCCAATCTTGGATACAATCTCGCCTCGAATAAAGAGAAACAAATTTACTTTGTTTCTTCTGCCAGTTGTCAAAAACCTATACGTGCTGCGCTACTTTGTATTTGGTTCCGAAGACGAGGATAGTGACCATGATGGACAGCTAGGAATTGCTAGGGTGCTGGAAGACCATGCAACTGTTATCTTGCTCTACTGTACAAAATGGACGCTTTGATTTCTGCGACGCAGTAGGCAGTACTGGCCCCACCTCCTGCGATATCGTTCGGGAATGAAGGGCCAATCTGGTATCCAAAGAAGTCGGCCAACAACCCCTGTCTGCGCATGATCCAAGAATCTCTCGCATGCCAGGTGTTCCCATATCTCCGTACTGGATATATGGTTTGGCTCTAGTTCTGAGGGCGTCATGTTGGAGAAATGTGAATCCACAAGGAATTTGCAGAGGCCAATATCAACCTAAGCGTTTCGTTTAGCTTGCTCTACCAGTGTGCAGCCTGGCGCACCTACATATTTGCCAGGATCTTCTCTATTCTCGTCATTCATGCCATGCGGTGTCAATCTCGCACCGGGAAATAACCCGAATCCACCGTTAGCTTCCTTGAATTCACCTGGTAGAAGCCCAGAGAAGTCACTCTTAATGAATTTTGCCTTGACATTATCTGGCAAGAAGTAGGACGAAGGGAAACGATACCATTCTTTCCCAAGGCAGACAAAGTCGCCTGGATTGGCAATACCCGGTTGCTGCAGAGGTGCATAGATCTTGAGAGGCGCTGAATATGCCGTGATCGTGCCAATGACCCGTAAAATACCGAAGTCCAACATACCGAGAACAGAAATGCTGATGAGAACTAGTTTCACCCGTGTAGGAATCTTGCTTGTAACATCTCTTGGATCGATTGAGCCAAAGGAAGTGAGCAGGATGTGCATTGACACAGCCGCGTTCAGCGCCAGCGCGGGATACGCAGGATACATGAACCTCTCTTCTTTATGGGGTTGCAAGGTGAAGATGACTAGCCATAAGTAGAAAGGTATCACACAGACAAGTCCATGAAGGAGGGTCTGGTTGGAGATACTTTTCCTGCGGAGGAAATGCTGAAAAAGGAGTAATGGGAGGGCACTCATTGCAAGAAGAAACCATGCATTGAAGTTCAAAAACAAATTGCGCACATAAAAGTGCCAAGGTTCGACGCCGTATATGTTGGGCCCTTTGCTAGGCCCGCTAAAAACGTTGTATAGCACAATGTTCAGAGGCACGCACACCAACTTTCTGTAAAAGAAAGAGTCGATGCATGTTTGAATTGCCTGTTATGACACAATTAGTAGGAACTTGATGTGGAAATGATTGTGCATACCAGAATAATGAATGACCTAACACTACCGTCCAAAATCCTTCGACAAGTGTTCCAGACTTCTCCAGTCATGGACGCCAGCAATATCTCTTCGAGAATGAAGGGCACGATTAGGGCACCAGCAAATGGCCATCCTAATAGGCTACCCAAAGCAAACCAAAAAATGCCTTGAGCGGTTTTGAGGCCACCCCGACAATCCATAAAGGCTGCAAAACCGAGCATTGTTGTGTACATGGCGAAGCTTGAGGGTAGATATGCGGCTGACGCATGATACATTCCCGGGCTAAAAATCATAGCCATCATGAAGAAGACTGCGACTCGTGGATTCATCGTTCGCGAGATAGTGGCATGAAGACGAGTCTCACAAACGGCACAGACTAGTGCGAGCAGTGATCGGAGCAGATAGAATTCGGAGACTTTTCTGCCAAATGGTACGAAGCGCCCAATCCATATCACAATGGCATGCATGCCAGTATATGCCCAGCTTCTTATAGCATATTGGGGGGAATACTCCCAGGTTTGGAGGCCATAGCCATGATTCAGGTAGTGGGTAGGCTCCCAGTAATTGAATACCTCATCGCAGTCCTGGATCGGTGAGAAAAGCGCGGCGACAAGATGGGTCGCGAGGAATATGTAGAAAGCAATAATAGGTGCAACATGGGGAGATGGTGAGTGCGGCTTTCTGCGGGTGCGAGGACTTTGTCAGCTCAAGCTCCCTGCGAACAAAGGCACACAAAGCATACGCTGAGAAATCTGCAGAAGGCGCCGCAGGATTCGATCGCGAAGAAGCTCCTCGACCTGTCTTGGGCGGCATGGCGGACGGGGAGATGTAGAGTTAATCGTTTCGTAGGTGTTACGTAGGTTGGAGTACAATACATGTACTTGCATAAAGCTTTGACCTTCGAAAACTTACATATTTTCTCCTCTATTATTGTCCATTCGCCTACAACCTCCACTCCTCAACACTTAGTGACACCGGCCATCTCACCTCTCGCATACCTTGTATTGCCATCGATCATTCTGCGTGCATGAATGAATAACGCCTTGGATATGTCAGACTCGTTATTGTCTGCGCAGCCTCCTGCGAAGAGGGTCTGCCTTGAACAACCGAGCTACGCAGCTTTCGAGCGGCCCGGCACACCTGTTGATGACTTGGACGACGACCTCTACGATACTACGCCAGTGAAGGCTTTATCTCCCTACGTGAGACCCAAAGATACTTCCTCCTCCAGAGCTGGACCCTCTTCCGAGCCTGGCCTGGCCTGCATCCACATACCTGGCCTTCGACTGCTCGATGGCACTAGTCAAGGTCTGCTTCCCAATGAGCATAGCACGCCAGCCGCAAATAACGAAGAGGATACATACACACATAGCAATCAACAGCTTGACCCCCAATCTAGATCAGTCAGTGGGAATGGAGCGCTAAATGTACATTTAGGTGAGATCGCGGGCAATACAGAATCACTCTATGTGGATCATGAGCCGGCGCAGGCAACAAAAAATGTCGAGGCCATCACCACCTCTGAAGGCGCCTCGATTCTCGATCAGATGGGATTTGTTACACCAGAAAAATCTGCTCCAGTCTTCAAGGAAATTGTAGGAGAGCAGGAACCCGAACCCGCAGGAACAACCCGGAGTATCCCCACCGAGGGAAAGGATGGCGTCAAGACAGATTTTTTCCTTGTGGGCGAAGCTCACAAAGGAGATGAAGTGGCCGAATGGCAGCTCGACTCTTCGGATACAGACTCGTCATCACCCGCCTCCAGCGATGAGTCCAGCGAGGATAGCTCTGACGATGACGAAACTGCTTTACTAGGTGCAGAAGAACAAGCTCGCATACTGATGCAAGCCGACGTCGACGAGGATCCAGGCGCGAGCGAAGCAAACGTACTGCGAACCAAGAATGAATCAGAGGAGAAATATGAAAAACCCCAAATCAATATAACAGCAGACATGAAGATCACCGAACTTGGAAACGTTGAGTCCATGGTTGAGTCCATGGTCCTCATAAAAGCGAATGTGTCGGGCGAATATCAAGTTCTGGAAGCTGGATCGGTCTTATGCTTGAGGGACAGGTCCGTTGTCGGAACCGTTGCAGAAACACTCGGCAGAGTTCACGAGCCGCGGTACCTTGTTGGGTTCTCGAATGTCTCCGATATAGCCGCTTCTGGGATTGGGCAAGATACTACCATATTCTACGTGGATCAGCACTCTACCTTTGTCTTCACCCAACCTTTGAAAGGTTTGAAGGGTACAGATGCCTCCAACGTTCACGATGAAGAGGTAGGACCGAATGAAATCGAGTTCTCCGATGATGAGGCTGAAGCGGAATACAAACGGAACCTAAAGCAAGCAAAGAAAGCCAGGGTGGATACCCGGCGTGATCCTCAACAAACAGAGAACCGGCATCGAAGCTATGATACGCCCGCAAGTTCACAGAGTAGGCAATATGAAAGTGGAGGCCTCAATTACAGTGATGATGAGGATATGGGCATGTACAAACCCCTTGCGAGACCAGATCATTTTGAAGATATTGTGGGTGCGGGCGCACCAATTGAGGATCGCAGCCACATCAAGAGGGGAAGTGTACGGGCAAACAGGGGCTGGGGGGATCGTGGACGTGGAAGCCGTGGAAGAGGAGGCCTACGCGGTGACCGTGGTGGTCGGCATTCCAGACCGTCAGAACGGCATGGGCGTCAAGACCACAATCGCCATGATCACATCCGTCCTGACACCAGATCGCGGTCATCTCGATCACCTGCTCAACATTATTTCAGTCCTCCTCCGAACCGTCAAGTCGCTACACCTGCCACTGTGCCTACCTCCATGCCGCCGTTCACATCACCTATTGTCAATTCTCAATCATTTGCTTGGAACCAAGCCGATTGGCTGGCAGCTGGTACATCTAACCTGCAGCATTCCCAGATACCGGAAGGCCCCGCAAGCCCTGGAGGATCTATCCCTGCTGGTGCCTATGTTAACCCAGCCTTTTTTCCATCCACAAGCCAGGCAGCGCCTCAGGGGATTGGTTTGCCCGCTCATGGACAATGGCAGACGGCAGCGCAGCATCCAAATTGGGCTGCGTTAGCGCAATTCTTCCAATCTGCAAGCCAGAATCAATCTGTGGCGCCAGTGAACGGCAATGCCCAGGCGTCGGATCCGCAGGCTGCCTATAGGGCCGCACAGCAGCAAATTGAGCTTCTTCGAGCATTGGGAAGGGGCTCGGGATCGTAATAGAGGCTCGATAGCAAGCCCTGGGGTATATGTTCAATATTGCAATAATCCGGTTTTGGCAATAGAGATGGTGAAGCTCAGCGCTTGGTGACAAGAGAACGATGCGTGAACCCAAACCAACACAGAGCCCACTCTCTAGACTTTGGAACCACGCATCTTGATGAAATGATTCTTGTCCCTTAGAAAGTGTACCCGCCACTACTGACTTCGGTATTGCCAGTCTACAAGGATCCATCACTCTCAAGGGTAGCATGTCAGGATTACGCACTCTACAACAAGTGCCCAGTTCCTAGAGCCAGAGGATCATGGTCGCTTCTGGAGCTCTAGTGTAATCCGCTTGGTGTGAAGAAAGTCGTTGCGATCAGAGCACCAAGTGAATGATAGGTTCGTGGCAATCCTCTTGAGTGATGGCAGTAGGTAGTAGACAAAGGATGTTGTGTGCAACCATATGCGTGGGCGACGTCGGGAGTATTTGTGAATAAGGCCCGCTAAGTACTGTGGCTTGCGAAAGCCAGGAGAGCCAAAAGCGGGGCTGACGCGAGACATTGGAAGAAACAGCCAAAAGACGCGGATACCTGTACCGTTTACATAAGCTGCACGACGGAATTACGAGGGCTCATAGGCACCTCACTCGGTCCATAGTAATAAAGCAACAATACTAAAAGCTACCCACCCAGACTGTCCTCGTACCACATAGATGGATGTGGTTGGTGCTCACGTTGTTGCTTTTGCTGTCGTTTCCAGAGACCGGAGGTGGCAGCGTGGGCATGGATGTGCGGCTGCTGGGAGCAAATGGCGCCCACTGGTCAAGGGACTCGGGGCGGATGCGGTGCGGTACCATCTGCTTGCAACACTCCGTTAACCCACACCAGCTCCTCCACCACTTCTAACACATCGAATTGCTTGCGTCCATCTCCCCTCCATACCCCTCCACCCCATCGCCATCATTGCACTCCGCGCCCCAGTATTGCGCCGCCATACCTCTGTCCTGGCCCATGTGCTTCTTCACGACACAGTCGAAGCCTCGATGAAGCCCGTCTAGCCCTCCTCGCCCGTCCGGTGCTCGTTGCCGCAGACCTCGAAACCCCAAGCACCTGTTCCAGACCAAGACACGGTCTCGGGCGCATCGCACCTCTGAGTCGTGTCCCTCCGAGTGACAATGACGAGAAAGGAGAATGTGGGCAGACACGGTTCCACCGAAAGCTCCGGCGCCGACAGTTGGCGGTCGACAGATACAGTAAAAGGCAACTTTGGCGGCCGTACTCGAGGAACGCCCGTCAAGGTCAAGACAGCAAAGGACTCTACAGACCGTCAGTACGTATTTGATCCTTCCTTGCGATTCTCATGCCGGTAGTGGACAGTGCTGCTTCCGTTTCAGCCTCTTTGATTAAGACATGGGGCAGCTTTTCGGACACCCTGTTCTGCTGGTTTTCAAACATTTGGGAACTCACCTCGTTGACTCTGTTGGACTCAAATGTCAAGCCCAATCGTATGGGAAGCTTTGTCACCACTCTTCCCTAAATAAGGCTTGTCACGCAGTTCTGCAAAGGAGACCTTGCGCAATGCTCCAATATTGTTTCTACATTCGTCTCAAAGTCGACAATGATCAGCCCTCTTGAACAGAATTGAAGCTGACGAACTCGGTTAGGATCGAGAAGGAGACTGAGATATCTCCAGGCACTGTGCCCCAATCCGCGCAAACTTCCCGGTCCAAGATCACACCGTGGGAGAATCCTAGAACCACCGATTTTAACAATTACAGAAAAGACCTGGCTGTGCTAGAGACCTCAGGAGCCAGAATACCGTCTATTTCCCGAAACCCTCCAACTGCCACGTCACCGTCGCCACAGTGCGCTACAGGCGCGAACGGTGCAGTCATGCCCACGAGCGTGTTTGGTAGCTTCTTCAACGACTCGACCGAAGATGTAGGACAGCTGTCTCCTGGGTTGCGCCCTGGCAGCGGTAAGGAAGATGCCGTTGGCTTTCCAGATGACAGAAGGCCGTCAGTCGCAAGCGCAAACACTGTCAGTAGTTCTGGTTCGAAGTCGAGTGTTAGCAGAGGATTTCACAAAAGCCTGCGAGGTTTCTTTGGCGAGGAGTTTCCAGGAGATTCTCGCCAAAATTCGGACACGAGTCTGGCAACGAACAACCAATATAGTGCCGAAAATCAGTCAACGCGCAGTCTCCGAAATCGCACCAACTCTGTCAACAATACAATTAGCAGTGCCAACAGTAGGCCTGAGTCGCCTGTAAGCTCTCGGCCAAGGACTCCATTGCCCTCGTCAGAAGTGACACCATGGGAGTTCCAGGACTTGAAAGTGAGTGTGATTCCATCCAACATGCAGAAGCTTTGAAGGAGCAAGCTGCAGTGCAGATATCCTCGCCTTCCGTTGATCGCAGTTGCTACTGCTTGTGCGGGGAGACTTAGAAAATTAACTGACATTCATCTTGAAGGAGCTCCCGCAAGGTGAAAATGGTCGTTACTCATCTGAGCATCAATCTACGAAATCGAGCAAGGGTTCTCATAAACTACGACTTCCCGGCCATCGCCACAACAGAAGCAAGGACGACTCCAAACTAAATGATGCTCGAAGTGAGATCAGCCAACCTTACCCTTTACGCCCTGTCACGAGTCGGGAAGATTCTTCTTACAGCTTCCGTCGAGGCGAACAACAGATTCCATCGGCATTGAGCTCGGCTTTTACCTCCAAGACTAATCTTTTACCTCGCCCTTCGAGTCCCACACCGAGTGCCCTGAGTGAAATGAGTCGAGAGACGCTTACTCAGAGGTCTCCGGGCACTACGAAACCACGTTCGCTCCTAGACAAACTCAGACGAAATCATAAGGCAGAGCGTGGGACCTCCGACGCACTGAGAGATCTTCCGGCTTCTACAATATCACTTGCTAAGACCATTCGACAAGAGCCATCTCCCGGAAATGGGAAAAAGAAAAGCGCAGGTGCTGATTCGAATCACAGAGACAAAGTATCTGGGGCGAGTAAGGATGGCGCAGTAAAGAGAGAACATGGACGACTGGCCTTCAAGACGAAGCGTGCTGCCGCAAATATTGAACAGCCGCGAGGAAAGGATCCAAACGACGCGCGGGTTGATTCGGTGAAGAATGAAGCCTTGTGGTACCTAGACACAGATCTTGAACATATGGACGACATCATCAGCACACAACAGCCTCCAATGACGCCACCCACTGGTGACGTCCCGACCAGCTGGCCTGCAGATGATCCAACCGTGGACTCTCGCGAACCAGATGGCCTGGCTGGCGCATGGGACGCTCCGGATTCTTGGGCGGTCAAGCGATTAGAAGACAGGAACCTTGCAAGGCATGGAGAGCCCGAGGAGAATGGGGTTGTGCCCAAGGAAGAAAACGTTGGCCCCCCTTATTGCGTCCGTATATTTCGAGTGGACTCCACTTTTGCCGTTTTGTCAGTCAGTCTTAATACCACTGTTTCGGATATTATCCAGATTCTCGGAAAGAAAACCTTCCTTCAAGACGAACTGGATAATTATCATATAGTCATGCGCAAACACGATACTTCTCGGCAATTAGACTCTCAGGAAAGACCACTGCACATACAGAAACGGCTTCTGGAGCAAGCAGGCTATACTGAGGCTGATCGTCTTGAAGACGTCGGAAGGGAGGACAACAGCTACTTGTGCCGATTTACATTCCTTCCCGCCAAAATGAGCGGTTATTCCAGCTTAGAGAAGGATCCCGGTTTTAGTAGAATGACCAAATTTAGTCACATTGACCTTCAAGGCCGGAATCTGATCACCATACCTATCACCCTCTATCAGAAGGCGACCGAGATCATATCTCTAAATCTCTCGCGCAACCTTTCTCTGGACGTTCCGAAAGATTTTATTCAAGCCTGTACCAACCTTCGTGAGATCAAATATACGAGCAACGAAGCATGGAGACTCCCGCCAAGCTTAAGTCTAGCTAGCAGATTGACCATGCTGGATATATCCAATAACAGGCTGCAGCAGTTAGAGCATGCTGAGCTGCATAAGTTACACAGCCTGCAAGGTCTTCGCCTCTCCAACAATAAGTTGACACAACTTCCAAGTTATTTTGGCCAATACAGAGCTTTGAGGAGCCTCAATTTGTCTTCGAACTCCCTGCATGAATTTCCTGATTTCCTTTGCGATGTGAGAACTCTGGTGGATCTCGACATCAGCTTCAACTCCATTTCGAGCCTTCCGAAAATTGGACAGCTCACATGCCTTGAGAGATTATGGGCCACAAACAACAAGCTCTCTGGTGGATTCCCGGCCTCCCTTAGCAAACTCATCAATTTACGTGAAATAGACGTTCGGTTCAATGCTCTCGACAGTATGGACGTCATGTCGCAGTTGCCCAGGCTGGAGTATCTGATGGTCGGCCACAACTCAATCTCAGCCTTTGAGGGATCATTCCCAAAGATTCGAGTACTGCACTTGAACCATAACCCCGTTACACGTTTCGGTATGAATGCTCCTGTACCAACGCTGTCCATCCTGAACCTTGCATCTGCGAAACTAGCCCAGTTACCGGAAGATCTTTTTCAGAAGATATCAGGGCTCACTAAGCTCATCCTCGACAAAAACCACTTTACGTCACTCTCTTCACAAATCGGGAGACTATATCGCCTGGAACACCTGAGTGTTGCGCGCAACTCCCTCGATGATCTCCCTGCGGAGATTGGTCGACTTTTAGAGCTTCGGTACCTCGATGTACGCGAGAATAATCTAGGGCGACTTCCGCAGGAGATCTGGCATGCCCGAAGGCTAGAGACGCTGAATGTCTCGTCTAACGTGTTGGATGCCTTCCCAAAGCCAGGGGCACCGCTTCCTACACACAATGGAGATTTTCCTAATCTTGACGGATCAACTCCTGCGTCGACGCCGGGGCTCGGGCCAAGCCCGAGCTATGAAGAGCTTGGGAAATTAGAGGGCTTCGCAGCTGCACGCCGGCCCAGCCAGACGTCCGGAGGCTATCTAAGTACTGGAACTTCACCCGCCAATTCTCAACGCAAAGGGTCTATGGCATCTGCCTATGGTGGAACTGGTGCAAGAAAACCTTCCGTCGCATCTCGCACACCCACGGAAGGTACGCTTACTCCTATATCTCGTAAAGATTCCAGCCTCTCAAACAGGATGGTCACGACATTCGCGGGCTCGTTGCGCCACTTGTTCCTCGCAGACAATAGGCTTTCTGATGATGTCTTTGATGAGCTTGCTTTACTTCCCGAATTGAGAATTGTCAATCTCTCATACAATGACATTTATGACATCCCGTCGCGCACCATCCGAAGATGGCAGCACCTCGCAGAACTTTACCTATCGGGCAATGATTTAACTTCTCTCCCTGCTGAAGACCTAGAAGAAGTAAGCTCACTCAAAGTTCTTCACATCAACAGTAATAAATTCCAAGTTCTTCCCGCAGAGCTTGGCAAAGTTGCGAAGCTGGCTATCCTGGATGTTGGTAGCAATTCATTAAAATACAATGTCTCAAATTGGCCATACGATTGGAACTGGAATTGGAACCATAACCTGAAGTATCTAAATTTATCTGGTAACAAAAGATTAGAGATCAAACCCACAGGGGCTTTCAGTGGTGGTGGAGCCGCTATGCGAGAGGGTCGAGATCTAACGGACTTCACGTCCTTGGTGAATCTGCGGGTCCTTGGGTTGATGGATGTCACACTGATGGTTCCCTCGGTCCCTGAGCAGACTGAAGATAGGCGAGTGCGTACATCGGGCTCAGCTGTCGGGACTATGGCATACGGTATGGCCGACAGCTTGGGCCGAAATGAACACGTCTCAACAATGGATATGGTCATTCCAAGATTTCGTAGCCATGACGACGAGACCATACTAGGCCTGTTTGATGGGCAACCTGTGGCAAGTGGAGGTTCCAAGATTTCGACCTTTCTATATGACAACTTCAAGCACCGCTTCTCAGAGGAACTGGAACGCCTGCGACCTCAAGAAACTGCTGAGGATGCGTTGCGCCGGACGTACTTGGGTCTGAATAAAGACTTGGCTACTGCAGCGACGCAGTCATTGGATACTAAAAATGCGTCTACATCTGGAGTAGCGCATCGTGGTTCTGTTTCCACGCCAGAACTTGGTGAAGATGATTTACACTCCGGAAGTGTAGCGACCGTCCTATTCCTCAAGGAGATGGAACTATATGTATCCAATGTTGGCGATGCACAAGCTCTCCTCATCAGATCAGAAGGAGGCCACAAGATCATCACTCGAAAACACGATCCTGCGGAACCCAGCGAGCGCGCAAGAATTCGGGAAGCTGGTGGATTTGTTTCACGCCAAGGTAAACTGAACGACGTCCTTGAAGTGTCGCGAGCGTTTGGCTATGTCCAAATGTCCCCATCCGTCATCGCTGCTCCGCATGTTCTTCATCTCACCCTTGGAGAGACTGATGAAATGATTTTGATGGCCTCTCGAGAGCTCTGGGAATATCTTACCCCAGATTTTGCTGTCGATGTTGCGCGATCAGAGAGAAGTGACCTGATGCGGGCAGCACAGAAACTTCGGGATTTAGCCATAGCCTTTGGGGCAACCAATAAGATTATGGTAATGCTAATCGGAGTCAGCGACTTACGAAGCAGGCAGCGAGCGCGTTTCCGGACTCATAGCATGTCGATGGGACCTTCGGGCTCACCTGATGATTTCTTCCTTGGTCGCAGGCCCGGCAAACGAGGCCGCGATGCTGTTGCTGACTCCAAATTAGCAAGATTAGATCAGGAGGTCGATGCGCCCACAGGGGAGGTCAGCCTAATCTTCACGGATATCAAGAACTCGACGCTGCTGTGGGAAACATATCCGATTGCGATGAGGTCCGCTATTAAAATGCACAACGAGCTGATGCGCCGTCAACTGCGAATAATCGGAGGCTACGAAGTCAAGACCGAAGGAGATGCATTTATGGTGGCATTCCCTACAGTGACATCTGCATTACTCTGGTGCTTCACAATCCAGAGTCAACTGTTGGATGTGCAATGGCCGCACGAAATTCTTAGTAGCGTGAACGGGCAAGAGGTTCTCGATGCAGATGGAAATGTGATTTTCCGAGGGCTTTCGGTTCGAATGGGCGTCCACTGGGGTTCACCGGTATGCGAGGTCGATCCTGTAACGAAGCGTATGGACTATTTCGGACCAATGGTCAATCGAGCATCACGCATCTCTTCGGTCGCGGACGGTGGGCAGATAACTGTTTCCTCGGATTTCATTGCTGAAATTCAACGGTTATTAGAAACGCACATTGAAACGGATAGAACGGGCTCAACCGGTTCGGATGATACCCTAGGCGACGACCTTATGAGCCAAAACATCCGTCGAGAACTTAGATCACTCAGTAGCCAAGGTTTCGAGGTGAAAGACTTGGGAGAACGACGATTGAAGGGCCTTGAAAATCCAGAATACATCTATTTGATGTATCCCCACTCCCTGTCAAGCCGCCTTGTGGTTCAACAGCAACGCGCGGAAGCTGCTGAAAAGGCTTCTAGCACTGTGGGCGCGGCAGGGACAAAAATGCCGGATAGCCAACTTACTATCGATACTGAAAATGTGTGGGATCTATGGAACGTCAGTTTACGCCTGGAAATGCTTTGCAGTAGTTTGGAAAGCCCAGGATCCACGCAACTTAAAGCCCCGGAAACAGCCCTGTTAGAGAGAATGAAAAATCGGGGTGGTGAGATCACTGACCGGTTCCTAATCAACTTCGTTGAGCACCAGATCTCCCGAATAGAGGTACGTATCATTTCCATACTCCGCTCATTCAACAGTGATGGTACTAATAGATTACAGACTTGCACGACAACACTTGCTCTCCGTCACATGGTCCGACCATTTGGTGCGGGGCCAATGCTGCAACAAGCTTGTCCGATGGACGATATACTGAGCGAGCTTACTTCACAGCTCAGAGAACTCCAAGCCTTCAAGAATGAAGTTTCATTTCCCATGGCTCAGGCTTGAACGCGACTTGTCCGTAACTTGTTCCTCTTCACACCAACATTGATCATGTCTTTACGTCATCGCGTTGTGGCGCCGAGAACAAAGTCCACGATCCAATATTCTAACTTTACCATAATAGCACCTACTCTTACCTCGGGGTCGAACCATCGAAATTGATGGCTGGAGATGGTCAAGTTTTAACCCCTGATGTTTATACCTGGCGTTTGAAGGACCTGTACTACCACGGCCCCGGCGGCTCGCATTCGACATAGTTCGGCAATGACACTCGTGGCGTTGTTGTAGCAGTATTTGGCTGGGAGTTTTATGCTAACCTTTTCATACCTACTGACTGTTGCTTGTTCGTTTGATGGAGGGACAGAACTTTGCCCTGGACGAATAACGTTACAAATGATGTTTCAGCCGGGCGTACACATGTGGCTATTCTCTGAGTGGCGCTGCTGGGAGAGTCTTATTGGACTGCAATTCTTGTATCTTTCTGAGTCGGAGACACATGTTTTCTTATTCTTTTTAGTTATAAGGTACATACTCTGTATCCGGCGGAGGCGTGTGTAGTGAATTTTCACAGCCTTGAATGCAAAAGCCTTCGCTTTCAGCCGGCATGACTGGCGCTTGGTAGCGAAAACACAAACAGTTTTCCACGCAACAGAGCACACAATCCCAGATGATGATGCTGTGGAGATGGTGTAGGGCTGTAGGGCTGCATTAGTGGCTTGCGGATTGGTGCGTGCGGCCTATTCTCGGAGAGCAGTCATATGACTTTTGGCTGCATAACCTCATGCTGCACAACCTTCCGCTAAGTGGTGCTACATTGTGTCAGGCCCCCCAATGTGGCCCTCAATTGCCTCTCTGGGCGGGACTGTTTCATGCACAGTTCGATAATGGCAGCAGCCACTACCTTGCGCTACCCGTCTCTTCGTGCGACTCCAACTGGCGTAGAGACTGACAGTTCAGCCTCCAGCCTTCTGTTTGCTCTTGTCCACTGCATTTTTGCGCCTGGTGACTGCCGTTGCGACTTTGCCTGACCAACCTACATAGCTCGTTCTTAACTGCACCAGAATTTGAAATCTGTTTACATGATGACCAGTACACCAAAGCAAAAGCACAAGCGCTCCCAATCAGACCCTCCGCCGATTATGGTCGAAGATACAACCACAGGCGCTGAACCGTATCCGTCGCCTTCCCCCCAAGTAGCCACCGGTAAGTCCACTTGGTCTACTTGCTCTGGTCACAAGGCTTGACTTGTATGTATCCAGGATCGCGCTCCTTCAGCATAGCCGACCCACAGCGGGCTACACAAGAGCAGTCCAGCCTTCGAGAACGTCGCCAGAGTTCGTGGGGTAATCACCGGCGCAAACAAAGTCCGGGTGTTGAATGGCGCGAGAAGTGGACTAAAGATACCTGGAAGCAGGGTAGAGTACTATTGATTGACTATGTGGCACGGGAACATACAGCAAATGGCAAACGCAAGATCGTTGCTCAGGAGTTCCACGACATTGACGGCTTAAGGAGATTCTATAACAATCAGCATCTATCGCAACAGGCTGCGCTGAGGGTCATTCATGTTCAGAACGCCTCGTGGGCCACACGCTATCTCTTGCGCAAATTCAATATTGATCATCACGATGACCTAGTCGGTACTTCCTTTGGCCGGTGGGCCAAGTTTGAGAGACCTCAACTGCGCGGCGGGAAGCCGGTCCTAAATGGCAAAACGTTTCGCACCCAGCGGGACCCGTGGCGTGGTATCAGCAGGGCGGCCTTTGGAGTTGATTATTTGCGCCATTACGATAACCATCGCTTTTCAAATGACTCTCCCGTGTCCATGAAGCTCATGGAGCTTAATTCTTTTGATAATCTGGACAACCCAACGTACGCTTATGATGTCTTTGTGCAAAGGCTTTCAGTCTACGTACAACGAAGCGAAGGAGACCCTTACCTGCCCGAAGACCCCAACATCAGGAACCCATACAATGAAGCTGAGTACAAAGAGCATCAAAGGCTAAAGCGACAATATGGGTCTTCGATGGATGCCAGCGGACTTGAAGACTATATACCGAAGCTACAGACACTAGACAACGGTGAGTTCATTAGTTCGTCAGCTCTATCAACACGCTTCCTCATATTTCCGTTAAACTGCAAGCGCAAAGCCACCAGTGCACCACATGCAAAGCCTTGATAGCGGTTCAATACCAGTAGGGTCTGCCGCGAAACTCAAATGGCTGGGAGTACTGCAACGAACCTAACATGGACAGACATGCACATATTCTGGAAGCCACCAACTGCATCGCTTGTTGTGGTTGTCATTGGTTTAAAGTTAATCATCGTACAGGGAATACAATAATCATTTTCGAACACTCGCAATCCGGTTCTGTCGAGGATACCCTAATTGGAGCACGCCAGGAAATAGAGTCACGATGGAGACGCTTAACATTCTATCTTCCTAGGGAAGGGATATCCAACGATGATCGCTTAGCCCTCGAATGCATGGACTTCATACTCCGTGATATATTCAAGGCGCTCGCTTTTGCGTGGGAAAAGTACCTGAGCATTTGTGAAACACACGTCAACATTCTCGTAAGTATCTTGCGCTCTTTCGCTCGTGAGGAAGATAGCTCACATTGATCTTGTGTCTCAGGAAGACAAGATATACGAGAATCCTGCAGACGAGTCTCGGGCGCCTGAACTCTGGACAAATTCCAGTCAATGGCTCAAAGTCGAAAGGCTTATGCTTCTACACACAAACATTGTTAAAGAGATGAGGAACCACTTAAAGGAATTAGCGGAGGATGATCCACCGCAACTAGACGCATGGTTGGGAAATGCTCCTGACGAGTTTGACAAGTTGACGACGCAGTTCCAAGAAGGTGTCGTCAAGCCTACTACGAATCTTAGTGATCTGATGTACAAGTCCGTAGGCATCCGCGATGCTCGTCACAGTCTGCAACTTGGCCTTAGCATGTGGCGTCTGAGCTGGTAGGTATTTCATGTCCCCTCGCGCACAGACAAGGTGACGCATGCTGAATTCGCATCAGGATAACGTTCATCTTCCTCCCGCTAACCTTCACCGTCGGCTTCTTTGGTAATGTCCCCATGTGATGCTTTTCCCTTACACGTTCGCTACCCACATCCTACCCAAGTGGTATCTGAAGGCTAGAACACTATAGGCAGAAATATAAAGCGGCTCCTGCAGTACCAAACCTCTTTTTGAAGTTAATGCTAATTGTACTCCCACGTTTAGGCATGAACGTCGACACATTCAACCCTAACACTCCGTCATTAAAATGGTTTTTTGTATCGGTCGTGCCCCTCATGGTCACCGTACTCTTTCTGTGGTACGCAGTGAAGCACAGCGTAAGTCTCAAAGAATCGTTTTCTTCACGATTATGGAATACTTCGTGCCCCTCAACATATTCCTTTTTCTCTACCATACCGAACCAAGTGAAAGCACAAAACTTCGAAGCCAATGGCAGAGCTCAAGTAGCCCAGTAAATGGTGCCGACCTGATATGAATAACCACGCACCAATTCTGATCGTTACAAGTTCTTGCATCTACCATACCAGCAGATAAACGTGTGAGTGCTGATACCCTATAGCTAGCATCGCAGCGCCAGGATCCTCTCCGACGCGGAGTCTACGAATCTCTATTCCACGAACTCGCTCTTAGTCATCCAACGCTCTGGTCTAGAACGGGCCCGCGCCAAAGAATCGTCCCTGTGGGTTTCTTCTCAGGAATGAAGTGGCGGCTTGTCACTACCTGGTTCTCCCCTGAGAGGACTATTCTATCGAAAGGGTATAATCCGGGAGACGAAGAGTTAGGCATTTGGTCCCGAGTTAAACGATTCCTCGCGCGACGATGGCTAGGTTCCATAACCGTCATGCCAGCCACTGATGCGACGGCCTCTGCATCCGACCTCGAGAGTTTTGCTGGCTTATCTGACCTCAACGCTGATCTTGGTGCTGTTGGTGAATTACTATCTCTGGCTACGCCCTTGGCGATGGCAGATGCTGATCCCACGGCTGCATCAAGACTCGGGAAACGGATGCCACTAGAGAGGTTCAGGGGTTTGAGTCCTACGAGGAGTGATGGTGGAAGACCGGGAAGTAGAGCGAGTGAAGGGGGAAGCGGTGTTATGGTGGAAGAGAAAGGGGCTAGTGAGGACGAGAGGAGTGATGATGATGGGGAAAGGCCTTTTATGCAGAGGTTAACTGTCCCACTATATTCAGGGGGTGCAGGTATTATAGCTGGGGGCTTGTGAACGAGCATGGTCAGATGACATAGCTACTTAGAGCATGACCCTGATAGATAAGGACTTTATTCAGGTACGTGTGCCCATTCAAGCGAATGTAGATATAGTGTACATGTGGATTGATCGTGGAGTCCCCGAGTGCTTTTAGGGTGTGATCATCAGGAAAGACAGTAGACCGAAGAATAAAGAAGTAGGCGGAATTCTTCGATATTTAATGCTAGCTATAATCTAGTGAAAAGTTCGTGAATTAGGTAGGAATAACAAGAGAATATAAGCAGCTCTACAGATTGAAACTTTTAAAATAATAGTAAAGGTAGAGTAATTACTAAGTATATAATTAACTTAAT